>JAHXMU010000058.1:1639429-1684386 GCA_019455685.1 Philornis downsi | reverse complement strand
TTTTGAAAATAATACAATAATATTAATATGCCTAAAATGATATTTTTCGCTAATTTTTCCTACTTTTTAAAACTCTTTTTTAAAACGCTTTAACCACTCACGACTAGAATGAGAACACAAGTAAACTATAGTAAACAGTTTAGAGAAGAGGTGGGAGGAAATTACTATACATAGGTACTCTACTCTACTCTAGAAGGAAATGTACATCATGAGAAGTGACGTGTGGTGAACTAACGTATTAACCGAATGAACTCTTTGAACAACCCAATAATTCTTCTAGTTATTCGACAAAAAACTTTTTTTTTCATTAATTCCATTGAGAGTGTATATAATTAAATGCGGTAGATGTAATATACAGAAGTCCACGAGGGTTTTACGTGAGTCACGCCGTGAAGGCCTTACCCACGGTGTGCGACACACTGGGCATATTACAATGCGATTGCTAACTCCCCCTGGGATGGCCAAGTGAAAGCTGGACTATCTAGGAAAAGCGGCTGACAATTTTGGTTCTATCGCAACTGTCAACCCTTTCTTTGTAGTCAGGAGATACCAAATTGATTATGCTAGATGGAACATAACATAGGTGAGGCCTATCTTACTACCTGTGCTACTCTATGGATCCGTAGTACCCGGTTGCAATGCAACTCCACATTCGAGCACAAAGTCTCTACCAGCGATTTTGGTATCAACCACAACCCGTGTGATGCTCCCACTAGGTCCTACATCAAATGATCAGGCGGGAACTCAGCCCCGGAGCCTCCTGATCCCTACGCTACCGACCAAACTCACCGGTTGGAGCTGCGTAGCAAAGCTACTACCAAATTGTGATTTATACATCATACTTCACGGAATTGGTCGCCCTGTGGCAAAAGATTATAGGCTGGACATTTTTACATACCTGCAGGCACGGAGATCCCAGGCAGATAGAACGGTCGATACTACATTGCAAGGATGCAGTAGCCTCATCGGTGGCAGACGTGGAAAACTCCAAATTTCAGGACTTCCTTAGTTGATTAACGCTGTCCGTCCGATCGGCTGGTTGGCTGGCAGACGTGGTAAGTATTTATGAAAGTGGTATAGTAAGTCTTTATGAAACTTCTTAAAATTTGTCACAACACAATATTTTTCCAGGATGTGACCGGAGATTGTAAATGGGTTATATCGGCCAATCCCTTTTGGTGCTTCCCATAAAAATTGGACAACGTTCCGAATTTAATTTTTTCCCTCATAACTCTCAATTCGTAGACTGCAGTAAACAACATTTTTGCCTATTTTATTGCTATGTAATGCTAGGCAAAATCCACCTTAACCAAAATTTGCTTAGCTTCATATCTTCCAACTGTTTATATGAATTTCAGTCAAATTGAAAATAAAAATTGGTGGCATACAAATGACCAAATTTATTCATATATTTTTAGGTTTACATCTTTTAACCAGTTGTAGTTAATTCTATCAAAGTAAAGCGATTGCTAAAGTAGCGACTAAGAAAGAAAATGGACAGCATTTTGATACCTCCCATATAAATTAAACAGTTTTCTAGAATTTAATCTTTACTCTGTAATTTTTAATAAAGCCGATAAATTACTATAAAACCATACAAATATCAAATTTAATCTATAGCTTCGTATCTTTCAAACTCTTGCACCAAATTCAGTCAAATTTTGACTCACGCCTTAGTTTTAATAAAGTAAGTTCTGTCAATAAAAGTGTAGTATTTGAATGTGGGTATTGCCATTGCACTCCTTCCGGTACGTCCATACAAATGACCGATTTAATAGATATATTTTTTGGTCTAGATATTTTAACCAGTTGCAGAAAATTCTATCAAATTTAGTATAGCAAAACGTTTGCTAAAGTATTGTCTAAGAAAGAAAATGGACAGCATTCTGATATCTGGCATACCTATATACATCAAACAATTTTCCAGAATTTAATCTTTTCTCGGTAATTTTTAATAAAGCTGATTAATCGGTGTAAAACCATACGAATGTCAAATTTATTCTATATTCTATATTCTTGGCTTCATATTTCTCGAACAATTGTGTTGAGTTCAGTTAAATTTTGACGCACACCATACATTTCGTAAATTACGTTCTAAGAATAAAAGTCTGGTATTTGAATGTGGCCATCGCCACACTATTTCCGGTACCTTCCGTATAAATTGACTGATTCATGGCAACCAGTTCTTCCGCTATAATCCCTAATCGTAGGCTGACTTATTTAAAATTTTGCCAGTTGAATGGCAATGCTATGTACCCGAAAAATTTCACAAATTTAACCTATATATTTTTCATTCAATAATACTTTCAGCATATTTTAACAAGCATCAGACCTTTAATATACTTAGTTCTGCGAATGAAAATGAAAGAGCATGAACACCAAAAACTAAGGTCTTCCTATAATTTCTAATTGAAGCACTTTAAAAATTTCAGTTTCTTCCCTTTATTGTGTATTTCAAGTCAAAATATTTTTTAAGAACCTAGCAAAGTCCACTTTTTCTGTCACCTCTTACACTTTTACATCGAAGCGCGACAACGTCAGGTGAAGGAATATAAAGGATGACGCATAAATAGCGTTAACGGCGACTATATTGAATGCGTTCTTGTGCATCATTTGGTTTTAACTAAACTTTTTGGTTTTAACTCAACTAAATTATTGGAGCCTAGGAGCATTTCGAACGTGAAAGAAATTTCGATATGATCTGAATAATCGAATGCTGTGCTAAGTCTTTCCATAAGAAAATCAACCATTTAAATCTACTTAATTATAAAAAAAAAAAAAAAAAAAAAAACAAACAAATAATGTATTCACTGATCAAATCTTAACGTTGCTTATGCGGCATCCTATATAAGTCTGTTCATCTGGCTACAATGTACTGTTTTTTTTGAAAATATTCGTTTTTTAAGAAGCAGAATTAAAGGATTGGTATACATTTTTTGTAAAAGAAATTGTTACCACCTTGGGGCGAAATATAGAGTTTACAAAAGAACTCAGAAAAAAGTCCTTTGGAGAATGTTTTTGGCTGTATGCATTTTACAGTAAATATTCATTTAGTGGTTTCAGAACTGCCGGACTGGCAATGCTATTAACTGTTAAATATCTGTCATCTGAGGTGTTATATATTTTGTGTAAGGTTTGCTATTTACGAATATTGTTTGTTTAATAACCGAAGAAGGCGCAAACAAAGCTAAAACTTACTACAAAAGTGGTGATTCAAACGTGTTCACTTTTCATGCATTACGGAGCGATTATGATCGTCATAGTCGAAGAGACTGGAAGCTTTTGTGATCAGGCCTGTGCATCACCCCAATGTAAGCGCCGCCGCCAATATCGCTTCAGTTAGTGAAAGTGTGGCGGATAATCGGAATTTCAATTCAGAGCGCTTTGGCTGTATGATAACCTACTTTTTTGGCCTGCAATTTAAGCTGGCCGATATGTGCTGTTAACAAGACGGTGCCTCGAGCCACAAAACATGACCGATTTTGGCTTTATTGCATGAGAAGTTTCCAGAAAGCATAATTTCACCTTTTAGTGACGTTAATCATGCGATTTGACGTTGTTAGACTTTTTTTGGTGGGGTTTCGTCAAAGACCGTGATTACGCGGATAGTCCCCTAGCGTTGGAGCATTTCAAAATGAACGTTCTTCAAGTTATCGCCGTTATGTCAAAAGGATATATTACCAACACCAATCCAGAGGCGGGCGTTTAAATGACATTGTATTTCGTACATAATGGCAAGCTCCAATCATTATAATGAAATAAAAGTCTTATCGAAATCATAGCTTTATGTGAGTTTTATTTAACTTTATTTTTGAAACCGAAAAATGCATAACTCTGTAGTTAGTTGGTTATACTATAAAATTTCCAAGGGCTTGTTTTTAGAACCGCTATATCATTGGAATTGTATCCAAACAATAACATTGTAAGGTGTCTATTAATTTTGGAATCATTTCAGTATGACGTGCTAAGTTCAGAGATATCCAAAAATAGAAACACTCGAATTTTATAGCGGTTCAATTTGTGTGGAGCTAAAAAATGTGCTAAATTTATTTATATAAACAATAAAGACTCATCCGTTTTCAAGCAACTTTTAAAATATTTCCTTTCTAGGCAAAAGTTTTCGTGTGCTGGCTCATTTTGATAACACCTCTTGTAAAATGCAAGTGCGAGATGCAAATGCTAGTGTATAAATCTGTCAGATTTGGTCTGAAGATTTACTTTGGAACTTAGGTTCCGGGAAAGAGATTGGAGGTTTTGTTTAAGAACTAAGGTTCTTAGCGGGATGTGTATACTTACGAGGGGGTTTCATAATGGAGACGAGGAAAAAATAACGATTAACTTACATTATTTCAGGTTTTATTTGTATGTTGAGAGCGGCTGGCGAAGTGGTCTGGTTGGCGGCTGTCGGAAAAAGAGATCAAGTATCCCGCTGATATCAATCAAGAGACCTCCGTGCCCCGTTAGGTTGTCATATGGGCGTAAGAAAATAGGGGTTTTTATAGTTACAATTTACAATATTTACAAACTGTTTCATATAAGCAATTCAGTGCAAATCAACTTAATTCAGTGTAACTTGATATAATGCAATTTTAATTCAAAACAATACAATTTAATTAAATGCAATTCAGTTCAAAAATTCAATTTAATTCGTAATTTTAGAATTCGTAATTTTCTTTACTTTATCACATTCAATTTCAAATTCATACTTTAATTTACTTTACAAAATTCATTCTTTTTTTTAATTTTTGGGAAGGAAGAATGAACTGCGTTCAACACCTCTAATAAAATTACTTTCCCTCAGTACCGTATCCTATGTTCAATTTGTATATTTGTGTCTGTTGAAGTCTATATTTTCCTTTCCAAATGCTTAAATAAAACGCAACGATTTTTGTTTAAAGAAAACGGACACAAGAAAAGCAAAGTTTTTTCAACAAAACAATATGTAACGAATGATTGAAATGACACAAAAACAACATGTACACGCAATGGTTATTTTCTAAAGCATACAATGGTGAAGTACAAAGAAGTTCAATATTTTTGAAAGGCATTGAAGTTTGTATTTATCATAGTTAGAACGATTTGATTTAGTCAAATATGCTCTGTTTTGCTCTATAAATAGTTAGCATTTTTGCATTTCCCGAAGAAACCCACGTTTTTATTGGCAAATAACTGGAACAGTGGATTTTCATAAGCCTCTCTTGAGGCGAGTTTTTCATCAGCAAAAACATTCGCCATAGACAAGAGCAGACTATAATCAGTTAGTGCCAGGCCTGGACTATAAGATGAATGCATAAGAACCTCCCAACAAATCTCTTTGAGCTTATCGATTGTTACTATCGATGTGTGTGGCCTGCCCATGTCCTAATGGAATACAATTCCTGGCCAAAACTGGCCGCTATTGACAAATTACTTCCTTCAGGCGGTTCAATTGTTGACATTCGTTGCCAGTACATATCTGAATTAAGGGTTTGACAATAGGGAAGCTCTTCATATTAGATTAGATTAGATTGCCTGCCCACCAAACATATAGCGTAACCTTCTAAACCATCAATACTAGCTTGGCCATTGTTTGCACAGTCTCACCCTGATTCGGCCACTACTATTTTTGTTCTGTACGCCTATCACCTGTCACCATCTGTTTCAGAAATAAGTTGATTTTATTATAATGCAGCAGCGATTTGCAGAAGGAAATTCGGTCAATTAGGTGGTGTTTGGCGTTTGCTCATTTGGCATTTATTCATGGGGCTAACTTCTGTATCCATCCTTGTCTTATTTAAATCATTCTGAATGGTTTTTGGATATTTTTTAAATTCTTGGTAATCCAAACAGTGCTGACATGAAGATCGGATTTGGCAATTTTCATTATTTTCGGCAATTGTCTTTTCAGAGCGTGGTGCATCTTTGTCATTAATATTATCGGAAAGTGATTGACGAAATGAAAATTGCACATAATTGACTGTTATAGAATCAGGACTATAAACGATCGATCTACAGTCGTTTTGGCAAGTAGAGTCAGGTGACAATCCTCAACACTCGCACTGTTCTCCAGGTCAAGAAACGTGGTGCAAATGGCACCAGAGTGAAGCTGTAGGCACTTTAGATAGTTATGAGTATCCACCTGCCCTAAGCGATGACGCACAAGATATATCATCTCATCATCTACGAAGAATTGACAGCAGATGATTTATTGAGAAGGTGTATTGGTAGTATTGGTAGTGATAACCAGAACAATAATGAGAGTTTTAATTCTTGCGCCTTTCAGCTAGCGCCAAAACATCAGTTTGTTGGCAAAAAAATAATTGATATTACCATTTATATTTCTGCCTGCACATTTAATAAAGGATTCGCCGCTGTTTTGAAAATTATGGAGGTCATGAGTATCACCATCGGATCACAAGCGGAGCAACCTTCACCTGACCGCGACGCGCGTCGAGTATATACAGCAAACCGTCGAAGTACTGATGACTTAAAAGAAGCTTGAACAGCACGAAAAAATCAGAGGCATGAAGAATCATTGGAGTACGAAGAAACAGAAGAAGTTATTTATGGTGCTGGAATCGCTGATTAACTATAAGTATTACAAATTTCTGAAATGTTTGAAATTATCCACTCTCAAAACTTAAACTCAATTATCTCAAAACCATATTTTTCGGTCTGGTGTTGTGAAAAAAAACTGTTCAACAGAGTAGTCTGAATTTTAATATGTTGTTCACAACATTAATGGCTATCGCCCGTATTAGAATTATATTATTATTTCAATTATTTCGTATTTTTTTTTTTATTAAAAAAACTGAAAAAATCCCTATTTTTAGAGTGCCAAATTCAAAACCGCGCCATGTTGAAAAGTTTTTTTTGTATTTTAGTACGGGACATAGCTACAGTCATACTGATTAATATTTTTTTTTGGTTTTTGTGTTTCAGATAAATAGAAGAGCCGAAACAGACAACACCGTCCAGGTCCAACTTTTCGGGAGGGCCAACTTCAGTGCCATTTTTTAAATTTTTAAAATTAAAAAAATTTTTTTGAATTTTTTTATGTAAAAGAAGTAAAATAAAAAGCATAAAAAATTTAAATATCGGTTTTCATTTTTTATTATAAAAAAAATTTCTGAAAATACCCTAAATTTTCGAATTCTAGACCTCCGGAACCCCTTAAGCAATTACAAGTAGCTCTGAGTAGTTTTTTTTTTTTTGAGTACAAAATCGTTCTTTTTCCAATGTCATCTTGACGTAACCGATCGCGCCTACACTACGCGAGATGCAGATTACTACCCAGCAAACAAACTGGAAGTCATTCAAAAAGAATAACATTTTCGTCACTTCCAATAGAAACATTTTAATACCGCTTCCAAATCTAAACAAACTCGGCAGCTGCCATGAAATTGAATTAAATTTGAATTCGACGGCCACATAATCACATTTAATACAAACACTCTGCTCCAAAAACAAAATTTTTTGGTCAAATGAAAAATATTAATCAAAATTACTACTTTTTCAATGCTTTAATAACTCTCATGAAAATGTGAAGAAGACACACCTTTAAAAGCAGTCATCTTCCTAGGAAAAGCCTATGTTAAATTCATTGGTGATTGCGCAAATTTTCACTACTTTGCTCCAAAAATTGTGGTAGATTTCAGCTTCTGCAGATGCACTTCTTTTGCTGGGAATAGTCATCTTTTGACAACAATGGATATCTTTATACAGGGTGTCCGTCGGGAAGGTATACTAATTTATTTTGTCGCCATTTGGGTAAACATTAGTTTTGATAGTTCATATTTTCCAGTTGTGAAGTAGAAACGTGGCAAATTTATTATGAAAAACTATTCGATAAACCAACATGTTTTAATCGTTAAAACATTTTATCAAAATCAATCATCGATTACTGTGACGATGAGAAAGTTACGTGAAATTTTTGGGAGAAACAACATGCCAACAAGACGCACTATTTATCGTGTAGTGAATGATTTCGAAGAAAGAGGGTCTGTAACTGATAGAGTCAAGCATGGATCACAACGTACTGCAAGATCGACTGGAAACATTACTGCTGTTCAAGAAAGTGTTCAAAACAATCCATCAATCTCAATTCGACGACGTGCTCAGGAGCTTGGTCTTCAAAGAACAACTTTGAGTACAATTTTGGACAAGGATTTGCATTTGTTTCCATTTAAGATTCAGTTGACACAACAGCTTCTTCCACAAGACCATTTACGCCGCCGTACATATGCCAATAGGATGTTGCAGCTCGCTCATGACCACCCCGATTTTCATGAAAAAATCATAATGAGTGACGGGGCACATTTTCATTTGAATGGATATGTGAATAAATAGAATAGTCGGTTCTGGGCAATGGAAAACCCTCAAATTATTCATCAGTCACCTTTGTATCCATTAAAAGTGACAGTTTGGTGTGCAATTTGGTCAGGAGGAATCATTGGACCTTACGTCTTTGAAACTGAAAACGGGGTAACAGTAAGTGTCAATGGCAAGCGATATCATGATATGATTGAAAATGTTTTAACACCACAACTGTATGCTTTTCGCTTGATTAACATGTGGTATCAACAAGACAGTGCCACATCGCATGCTGCCAGGGTTACAATGGAATTACTGCGAGACCTCTTTCCACATCAAGTTATTTCAAGAAAGAATGATGATGTTGGTTTCCACGGTAGCTTGATTTGACTGCTCCGGACTTCTTTTTGTGGGGGTATCTGAAAAGAAAGGTTTATGCAAACAAACCAGAAACGCTTGAGCAACTCAAACAAAATATTGGTGATGAAATAAATAAAATACCGCATGAAGTGTGTGAGAATGTAATAAAAAATGTGCCCAAAAGGGCTCGCATTTGTGAGGCTAACAGAGACGGATATTTATCTGATATTGTTTTCCATACATAATTACCGACATTGAATAAAAAATTTATCAATATAAGATCCATTCTCTTTCATTTAATCAGTATACCTTCCCGACGAACACCGTGTATTTTGTATTTTATTGCCCAATTTCCAGAATTTTTTTGATAGAATCAAACCAATTCCAAAAAGGTGCTTTCGGAATATGTTTATTTGGTTTGCAAATGTGGCGTTTTTTAGAAACTTCAACGACAAATTGCTAAAACGCCTGACTAGCTGTAAAGGATTTGGTAATCGGATTTAAATATACAAAACCTAAATAGTTCACACAATTTGATCCTAAAATGTGGGTGTCATCGCTGATTTGTTACTAAGCATAAACACTACCATACAAATTTTCTTGAAACCTCGAATGTAACTTTGCAGAAAATCCAACTTCATTTTACTCTTTCATAAATGTTTTACGTTACCATATGTCACACTTAATGTCAAGTTACTTTATTTCCAAGACCAAATACCAACACCAAACTTCACAGCCCACACTAGAGATCCTTAAAAATAGCAAAGAGTCCTATGATTTCTTTTGCCTGAAAGTCGAATAGAGTAAGATGGCTGCGATTGCATCAAACGATGAAACCAAATAACTCAATAACTGAGTTACATGTTGTTAACCAAAATGTAAACACCACAAAATTCAACACTCCTGTTAAGGCCAACAAACACATAAACACTGTAATGCACACACACGCAACCCTATACGAATACAAATCTTTGGAAAATAGTTTGTCCGACTGTGTTCGATGCCGACTGAAGTTGTGTAGGAATACCTGGGATGCCTTCCAAAAACACTTTTAATGAAAATGTGACCGGTTTTTTGCTGTGCGTTCAGACTTAACCTCTACATGCAACAGGATTGCCAACAACCCAAAATATGCACACACACGCAAAGAAGTATAGAGGCAAACTAACATACAGTATATTTGGTGTTGCCAAACACAAACACTAATGTTTGTTGCACTACAAACTCACAGGGGTGCACCACCACTCAGACAAAATCAAAAATTTGCCCCTGTAAACTCATTCGTTCTCTAGCAAAAAGGAAAAGTGAGGTCACCTCCATCATCATCATCATCATCATCGCTACCAATCTACTTTGGCAGCCTTATTCGGTGTTGGTATTTGAGTGCAGAGAGTGGCACCATCACCAGCCAAAGTTACGAAAATGAAGAGTCACAAGCATTTTCCGGTTTTGAAAATTGTTCATTACGGTGCTTCATATCCGGTTGCAAAAATTAGAAAGTTTGCACAAACACTCACTTCAACATCCCCCCACACAATCATTTATACATAAGTACAGTGTCTGGGCCTTTTTTGGAAATAATTTAGAAGGCAGGTGATGCCATCGGAAGATAGAAATATTGGAAATTCATACAATTTGTTTTTGCGTACAATTACATTGAAAATTGTTTTAATTGAAAGTTTTTGTGGCAGAGAAGAAATTTAAAGTGATTTTTGCACTATATCAGCTATCTGGATTACATCAATTTGGAAATTGAATCCAAATGGCTGCTCGATATGTTTAAATAGATGTTGCTTTTGCTCAGCCTTTCAGAGTTTGATTTGATGGCAGCGCACACCAGAGTCTATTAGAACAGCGTCGTAAAAGATGCTCCAAAAAGACAGCTTGATGTTAATAGCAAGTGGTTGCCTGATTGGCGGTCGCAATAGGAATTTTTTATTCATTATACGCGGCAAATAGAAAAACATTCGAAACGCTACTGTCTCCTACTCTTCTTACTCCATTCGCTCTCTTCTAATTCGCTCATTGAATTCAAAAGGCTGATTCTTTTCGATTCAGTTTCGGTGGCCCTCGTCAACGTCGTTCATAGAAATTATATTCGAATCACTTCTCATATGCGGCTCAGGTTCTGCATCCAATGATATTGGAGTATTTTAATGAGCTTAAGCAGGCCTAAGTCGGTAAACTCGGCAGTGGTTTATACGACTCCGATGCTCTACGTTAACGATTATGGATCAATCATTTTTATGGAATATTTTTTTCTAGAAGTCTCGCAGAACTAACTTCGCTCCGCTTTTGTTATATCCTAATATTCTGCATGCACAACAACGCATTATTCTGGCAGAATTATTCGTTGTAGTATTCTGCGTGTATAACAACTCCTTATTCTAGTACGATCGTTCGTCGAAAGAGGGCTTTGTCAGTAAATCGTTTTATTTTGTTATTAGACTTTATTGATCAAACATATTTACATATCAATTTATATTTTATATTTATATTTTTATTTTTTTTAGAGATGGGTTAATACAAACCTACATCTATGAAATTTTAGCTAATATTTAAAGTAACATATTCTTAGAAAATTAGGAAAAGGAAAAGGTGACAAAAACCTTCATTAAAATATGGAATAGGGGAATCTAAATACAGCTTTACAACCGTATTCGTAGCCTGGTTTATAAGTTTTTTACATAAGGTGGCGCATAAACAAGGTTAAGATTTTATCAGTGAATACATTTTTTGTTTAAGTCTTTATTTTCGTCTCTTTACAGAATTAACTAAATAATACTTGGGGAATTTATGATGGAAAGGCCCAGCACAGAATAAAGAACCAAAGTTGTTCAATTTTACTTTGAAAGTCAGCATTCGATTATTCAGATCATATTGAAATTTCTTTCATGTTCGAAATACTCCTAACGCTCCATTAATTTACCAATTGGTTCAGCGTTTTTGTTAGGAGCTGTCTGTGATCTTCCGCGTGCTGGAAAACCTCGTGCAGTTCGAAATGAAGTGACCATTGTCGAGTGCAAGCAAGTATTGAGGAAAACCCCGAAAATTCCACCAGGCGACGTTCTCAGCAGTTAGACATGCCTAGGCGGTCTTCGCAAAGAATTGTACATATCTTACATCTTTTCCCATATAAAATGCAATTGGTTCCCGACTTAAAACCAAATGACGCACAAGGACGCTTTCAATATAGGTATACTTGCCGTCAACATTACTTATGCGCCACCCTATATAAGGGTTTTCGCTTGTTACACAAGATGTTACGAATTTATCAGATATTTGTATTATTCTCTGATGAATATGATCAGTATTGATTATCTGATGAAGTCGTTTTGTACTGAAAGCCCACGGTAAGTTTAATAAAAATTTTAATATTTTATTTTGAGAGATTTAAATTTTTCTGATATGTGTTTTGTCACAAACTCCCCATGTTGAGCATGCATATAATGCTATAGACTGAAATATCGATTTAAGTATGTTGATATTATTTTAAATATTAAGTTCTGATATTAGAGCAGCATTAGAGCAGCAGGATAAAGCATTTTGTCTAAAATATTCGTGACGTGATCATTGAATGTTAAAAAGTACATCAAAATATTTTACAAAGTTAGACCACTGTATTTCATTTGCGAGCATTATTAAATTAGACTGTGGGGTGTAACAAGGCTTTCTCTTTTTTCGTGAAAAAATAGCCTGAGACTTCGTAGCAATAATTTTAATTTTCCATTTGGAAGAGTATTCAACTATTTTGTCCAGCGAATTCTGCATGCGAACCAAGGTATGTCGCGCAATCAAGCCTGAAAACAAAATGCCAGAATCATCGGCAAAAAAATACATACTCGCAGTTTTCAATTTTCTAAGCTATGCTATTCTCCTTTCCTGGGTTAAGCTGATGATGACAGCCGAGTCAGTTAAAATTATTTACCACAACAATATTATAATTGTTAGCGGTAACGCAAAGTGTCATATCGTTAGAATCATTGTTTTTTTACAACAAATAAGGTGATTTTGCTTTCATTTACCACCGGAGCAGTTGTTGCCGACATCTTCTCAATGCTTGTGAAGGCTGTAGTAACATTTCACACAGATTTCGGCCAATAATGTCTACATACATCATCTGCATTCTCAATTGACATATGAATTTTAATGAAAATGGTATCCGGTAAGCTTACGATTTCTCGTAGCCATCTAAAAAAATTATGTTGAGAAGATCTCACCATAGATTGTAGCGTTATATCAACCCTCGTTTAGTGAATTATGGCGAATAAAAGTTTTCTTTCTTTGATTTCTTACTGAAGAAATTGCGTCAGTCAGTGACGTGTCATTGCTTCATGCAATATTTACCATATCGGAGTGCCTAAGGAAGCTTTATTGTCATTAAAAAGGTGGTATGTGTTTAACTGTTTTTCTTAGGTCTTTCCCAAGATTTGTCATACTGATTATTTATAGATTTACCTTAGACATGGTAAATCTGATAAGGTCAAATTAGATCAAATAGTTATCTTTTTAGGCTTTCAAAAATCAGCTGATGATCGGAATCCGGAATCAATTTCATTTCATTTATTAATCAATCAACGCCCATATTGGTCTATATATTGTTAGAAGTTTAACATGAGTAACTCAACGCACACCTTTCCAACAAAAAACCAACAAACTCATGTAGCCAAATATTATGAACGTAGACTGTCAGTGAAAAAACAAGAAGCAAACAAATCTTCAAACAAACCAAAACGAATCTCAGTGCTCATGAAGAGTATAATATTGCATTAACTTCCGTTTAAAACATGCAGGACTAACTGAGAAATGCTTTAACTCAGCAGGTACAATCGCAGAGGCAGGGTGTTTTCACATGAATTGGTAAGAACACGTTTAAAATACGTAGACGTTTTAAAA
The DNA here is from genome assembly GCA_019455685.1 of Philornis downsi. Taxonomy (NCBI): domain Eukaryota; kingdom Metazoa; phylum Arthropoda; class Insecta; order Diptera; family Muscidae; genus Philornis; species Philornis downsi. Next base: position 1,670,838 of record JAHXMU010000058.1, on the reverse strand, counting down.
TTACATTTATTTTTGAGCAGATGCGAGCAATGTGCCCATTGATGATTAGATGAGAGTGATTTTCAAATCCAAGACAAGGAGTTGATGAAGATGATTTTACAACAGTATTTTGCACTACAATATGTTCACGGCTATGTTGGAATACTATAAACTTTATTTTATCCTCATTGATTTGTATGCAGTTCTAACAGCCCAGTGACAAATTCAAACAATATCGTCATCAAGATCTGATATACAGTGTAGAACTAGAAGGAACCAATTGAGGTGAGGAGTTCATTACGCAGGAATGAATATCATTGACATATATCATAAACAAAAGTAGAACTAAAATTGATCCTGATACAACATGATGCTAATCGGAGCTACGGCCATTGCAGATAGTACATTGATGTCGATCACATAAGAAGGAAGAAACAAGTCTGCATGAAAAGTATGGTAGATTGAATTAAGTGGAAATATGAGAGTATTGAATAGTCTATGGAATCAAATGCTTTGGTCAAGTCCAATATGCCAGCAATTCCAGGATGCATTCTGTCAAGCGATTGTCTAATGTTGTCTGTTAGACAAAGCATTAGAGAAGAAGTGCAGTGATGTTTACGAAAACCAGATTGGCAACCATCAAATAAAGAGAAACTTTCCAAGTGAGTGTGTATCTGATCCTTTATCAGCAAGAATTTAACTTATTGTTGCGCAACTAAGTTCTTGCTATTTTGTTTTGTTTTTTTTTTTTTTTTTATAAAAATTCAACTTTATTATGAAAACAAGTTTACAAAAGATTCATTGAAAGTATTGCCCATCGCTAGCCGCTATTTTTTGCCATTTTTCTGGCAAAGCTCGAATTTCGTCGCGATAAAACTGTTCATCTTTTAGGGCTATCCACGAGTCTAGTCATTCCTTGATATCGTCAAATGAGTGGAACTGTTGATCAGTCAGATCGTGTGCCATCGAACGGAACGATCAAATCGAATCGAATATTGCAGACGAGGTAAGATTTCCTTCCCATTTCAGCGTTTCCAGGTAGATTTCAGGCCACGTTGTCATGTTGATGAGTCACTTTTTTGTGCTTCCCCGCATATTGTGGAGCAGAGCCCTATACCGATCTCCAGTAATGGTTTCGGTTGCTTTCAAGAGCTCACAATAAATAACAACGACCTGATCCCACCATATACAGAGCATATATGTAATAAAGAGCATATGTATATAACATGTTTGGTGTTTTTACATAAAATTTAACTAGTTAACGAAAACAAAGCAAATGTTAAAATATATCAAAAACTGCTTTGCCTTTTTATGGTTCTATTATGAACATAAATGTTGGATGCACTTCTCTTGATGCGCTTCCAACTGTTAAACAGTGAAAAGGACCGTCATATTTAGCACAGTAAATAAAAAAAAAAGAAATGTGTGTCTTTTCGTTACATCCTTTGTAGTCGTATATGAATCGATGAATCGATATGATGCGCGGATCTAAAATTCTGTAAAGTTGTGATATTTCTTAAAATAGAATTAATCCGAATTGAAAATCCAATTTTGGGCAATGATTTTCAAAACAACATTAATATATTATTGCTGAAAGTGTAAATTTTTCATGAATTTTTACTTTTACAACAAGTTTTAACAAATACCGGTTATTTAATCACATTTTCTGTAGCAGCTGATTTTAGTATCATTCTTATCTTAATTCGGCCTTTTTACGTCTTTGCTTTTTTAAATATGTCTTTTTTTCTTTAATCATAAAATTCGAATATAGTACGAGCGACCGACTGTAGCGCGATGGTGAGTACATGTGACTATCGTTCGCATGTTTGCAGGTTCAACTCCGTCAGCTATCATTATTTGAGTGGCGGCCTGCTCGGTGTGTCTGACAAACGATTAGAGTAGTAGAGTAATCGAGAAGTCTGGTGAATACTTCTCAAACTGTGTAGTTCGAGGTCGTCGTTAAACTGTACGACACGTTGAGGGGATGTAAAAATTGAATCAGTGTAAGCTAACTGAATGTGAGAAGCACTCCCATATCTCATTTACAATATGCAAGAGAATTTATCTTACAATTCGTACAAAAGCATTGAAATATTATATTAGTTTTTTCACAAACATTTTAATGTGTTAAATTACCGCTTTGTAAAAATTTCTCTCAGATAGCAAAATAGAAAAGAGTTCGACCTACCTCCGCGCGTAATAGTGGGCATCGAATCGAAAATTGGGATTCTGAATCTGGGTGGCTTTGCTTTTCTAGAATTTTGATATACTTTAACCCAATCACAGAATTATTTTTTTAAGCCGTTTTCCTTTAAGTTTGCAGTTACTGTCATAATACTTAACAGAAAATACAAATTGTTTTAGTCAATAATTATGCTAAAATATGTTGCTACTCTTATAACATAATTACCGAAAAAAGGTAAGTTATCTCCGAAATTTATGAGAAAAAAACCGAAACTTAATCCAAATATAATCCGTTGAACAGGTTGAAAAAAAACTAAATATAGCGGTGAAGAAGCTATATGGGCAACATTGTCTCCAAATATATCCCATGATATATCTGTCTTCCTGTTTTATGGTATTTGTTACGACGTGTAGCGCCCTGACCAAACAAACACTTAATTTGGGCGTAGTCTAACTTTGTGACGAAAACGTGATGACGACGGCGTAATTGATGTAATTGACGTAATTTTATGTTTTATATTCCAATATTCCTTACAATTGTGTTTGGCCTGAATTTAGCCTGGCGTTAATTTTCATAACGTGTTTAAATAACAATTAAAACTAAAGTTGATCTTATAATTGATGATCGTTGCTGTTCAAGAGCTTCTGCCAAATGAGAGAGAAATGATCAAGGAACATAGCGAAAAACTGCGTAAATAGTTGACCGAAAGAAGAATTCGTTTAAGGAGCGCACCAATTTGCTGAATAATAAATTTACCACTCAACAGTCTTGTTTTGTAGTTATGCCATATTGCCTTGTGAATATCTTTGCGCTAGAACCAGGTTTTACCTAAAGAAAGAAATCAGCGTGAGTCCGTAGCGTCGGACGTGTTGAAATACAAACTGAATATTCATTGTAATACGAATACTTTGCCTTACTATTTCGGAATTATTATCTTCGAGAGCAATTTTATTGCCGTAGCCAGGGCAGTGGACAAACCGCTTCTAGGCTGTCATAAAATGTAAGGTATTATAAATTCAATCACGTCATATTCTACAGTTTTACCTCGGTAAAACGACAAGACCAGACAGAATGAAAATGTGAATAGTGCCTGTGGTCCTGACTCTGTAACAGTAAACAACGCTCAATTTGGGCGTTAATTTAGATGTTGTTCCTCAAAATGTCGCCAGAATAGTGGAATTTACCAAGGCCGACTATTATGTAAGCACTGTTTTAATTGTCTAGGAGTTAAACATTGTACAAAAAATCGTTTGGAACCACTGGAGTAAGACTGAATATAAAAGAATCTCGTTGTATGGGTGCCACACAATTTAATGCAAAAAACCACTCGGGCTGAATTTCCATCTGTGTATCGCTGCTAAATCTCAACAAAATCGACCCATTTCTGAAGCAGGTAGTGATCGCTGGATCACTTACTACAACGTCAAGTAAAAACGGTCGTGCTCGAATGGCGATGAGCCGACGTTAATGATGGCCAAGCCAGAATTAACGCTCAGGAAGGGTTTGCTGTGTGTTTTGAGGGATCAAAAAGGAATAATCTACTATGAGCTGCTCTTCTTCGGCTAAACCCTTAATAGGGATCTGCATTGTGAACAGCCATCCAGGCCATACACATCAATAGTATCTCGCCAGAATCTCCGGGAGCTTAGTTGAGATGCTCTTATGTATCCATCTTATAGTTCGGGCATAGCCACAAGTGAATTTGCTGGTTAAAAATTTTCCTCCAGAGAAGGTTTTGAAAATATACTGTACTAATTTTTTGACAAGAGCGATGAGGGTTTCTGCGATATGGACATAATGGAATTATGTTAATTAATTATATATCAAAATGGCAACATTTTATCAATATTTCAATATCATTAAAAAAATAATGGATTTCTGTTTACTACACCTTAAACTTGTCTACAGCGTTTGATTCTAGAAGACTCCCATAACTAATACGTTGAATTTTGTCATATCCCAATATTCTGTGTATGCAGTAACCCATAACTTCGGTAAAATTGGGTTTTATTGACCAAGAGAGTTCTTCGTTAATCGTTCGCTAAGCCCATAGAATCAACTGTTTGCAAGCAACATTATTCTATTAATTTTATGGGTGAGATCATGAATTTTACTGATGACGAAGCTGAAGTTATAGAAGTCATCCATACCAATTTATACCTGCCAACATTGGCATTGTAATGTGCCCAGTGAGATAAGCACACCGTAGGTAAGGCCTTCACGGCGAGACTCACGTAAAACCTCCTTGGACTTATCCCAAACGAGTGGGTTATTTATCTGGCGAAACAAATAACTTGGTTTTGCTAGGCCATCAGTTACTGACTCTTTCCCGCTACTTGAGAAGACTGCACTATATCTCAAAGTTTTCTATCAGTGATATCGACATCATCAGTGTACTCACACAACATATGGCTTTTAATGAAAATAGTACCAGTTATGTTTACTGAAGACTTTCTCGTAACCATCACCAATATATTGTATATTGAAGAAATTGTAATGTAGGCCGTAGCTCTATATATGTAAATCCACATTTGATGCATTTTTGCTTTTACTTCACTTCTTCATTAAACACTCCGTGCCAGTCCATGTCATCCTGAAAAAAACAAAAAAGTTTTGTAGGAATATCCAACTCGGATCAGAATGCATGCAATTTTTTTCATACCGGATTGTTGAAGGCGATTTTACATTTCACGAAAACGTCAAGACCAGAAAGAATTCACCTTAGCCTTAGGACAGAAAAATATAATTGATGGTTAAAAGAATGACACCACAGTAGTTATCTTCACTTATAAGGGATCTATGGTACATGGAATTATATACGCAGGCACACATTCATTCAGCTAAATCGTGTTTTGGAACAGATATATTATTATTATCACTTTAGCAAATTCAATTTTAATGTTATTTTTTTAAGCCGTCACATTATTATTTTGATCCCGGTTTGGTGGGATTATCCGGATTACTCTGTGCATCTAACCATCATTTATAATTATCGTCATCATTTCTGTTATTTTATCATTCTGCCGTCATAACCTTTACTTTGTTCGTTTTGGCAAAGTATTTAAGATTCACCTTTATTCACTTTAACTGTTTTTCCATAACCAAGACTTCAATCATGTACGAGGTGTGTTCAAGAAAAGATGAATTTTAATTTTTCTCAAAAAATATGTATATATTCATCAATTTCTATTTTATCCCCTTCAATATAGTCCTCCTCAGATATAATACACTTGTGCCAGTGTTTTTTCCAATCGTAGAAGCAGTTCCGATATGCATTTTTTTGGTATGTTCTTGAGCTCTCTCAGCGATTCGGTTTTCATCTCCTCAATCGTCGCAAAACGTCGTTCTTTCATAGGTCTCTTCAATCTTAGGAACAGGAAAAAGTCACAGGGGGCCAAATCTGCTGAATACGGTAGCTGAGGCATATTTTTTTTTTTTAAATTGTATTTATTTATTGAATCTTCAAAATTTTTGAACTAACAATAAGTTATCAAATCTTAAATCTAAATAAAATTAAATAAGCCCGATCAACATCAGACTTAAACTTAGGTTTAATATTTATTATTTAATTAGCATCGAGCAACCATAATAAATAGTTATATTACAATTATAATTATAAAAAATATAAAATATAAAAAAATATTACTTGTGGGCCTGTGGATTATTTGTTTTAAAATTATAAAATGTTACTTGTGGACCTGTTGATTAAAGCAGCAGTATCCCTCTTTTTTAAACGAATGTGGCCAGGATGATTTAAAATATTGCGTGCAAGAGGATTCGGGTGTGACTCAAGTTTTGTTAGATATTTGCCTGCGTGTTTACTGATTTCCGAGGTCACAAGAGGCATATTTAAGTCACGATGTATATTTGCGTTTTTAATGTACCACGGAGCCGATGTAACCATTCTCAAAATTTTGTTCTGTTGCCGTTGAATTTTTTCTACGTTCGAAACTGAGGCAGTGCCCCATGGCTGCATTCCATAGCAGCAAATTGGCTTTAAAAGCGACTTGTAAATTAGGAGTTTACAATCTAAGCTGAGGGTTGAGTTTCTGCCGATCAACCAGTGTGTCTGGATTAACCTTAGATTCATTTGTTTCAGTTTTGCGTCAATATGAGATTTCCATGTCAGCCGACGATCAAGGTGAATACCAAGATATTTCACATGTGAGAGTTGTGGAACTATTTGATTATTAATTTGAACTGGAGGGCACGTTTCCTTTCGCAATGTGAAAGTTACTTGAACACACTTTTTTTCATTAACTCTTATTCTCCACAATTTCAGCCATTGTTCCAAATGAACAATATATTCTTGAAGATACTGTGATGCATCGTTAGGGCTGTTATGAGTACTTAAACAAGCGGTATCATCGGCAAACGGAGAAGTGTGAATATTACTGCTAATAGGCATATCTGCAGTATATAATAAATATAAAACTGGGCCCAGTATACTCCCCTATGGCACACCGGAAGCAATAGTTTCAGGCTCACTCGTAAAGTCCCCTTCCTTAACAACAAACTGTCGAGCAGGTATATAGCTTTCCAACAAGCATTGAATGTTCACAGGTTAACATGCCTTCAACTTTAGCACCAGACCTTGATGCCATACTTTGTCAAAGGCCTGAGAGACATCGATAAACAAGGCGAAACAATACTTTTTCTGCTCAAATGCGCTTCTTATGACTTGAACTAATCTATGCGTTTGTTCAATCGTACTATGCTGCTTTCTAAATCCAAACTGATGATCTGAGAGACATTCACGTTCCGCTAGTAATGGTGACATTTTAGCCAAAAGCAATTTTTCAAAAAGCTTTGACATTGTTGGCAATAGGCTAATAGGCCTATATGACTCAGCTTTTGTGTGGTCTTTGTCCGGTTTTGGTATCATTTTGACCACAGCAATCTTCCAGCCTCTTGGGTAATGCTGCAGCCGCAATATGGCATTAAAAATAAAAAGCATGATTCTAAGTGCAATGATGGGCAACTCCATAAGCATTTTGTTACTTATTCCGTCAAAACCTGGGGCTTTCTTTGCGTTGAGGTCAGCAGTGAACTTCTTTAATTTTTGCAACTCGAAACTTAATTGCAAAGGTGGCAAAGCCACCACATTCGGTAAATCGACATTATCAGTACACGGGTTAGGGGTGAATACGGCTTCCAAGTGCTGTGCAAACAAGTTGCCTTCTTCAGAGTCACTTCTTGCCCAATCTCCAGTTGAATTGCGTAAAGGTAGTTTATTCTCAACCGGTCTCTTAATGTTTCTAGCAGCGCGCCATAAAGAATAATTAGAGCCTGGTGTGACATCAAGACCCTCTAGATATCTTTTGAGAGATGCAGATTTTTCAGATGCGAGCAATTCTCTAAGACGTTTTGTGCAATCTTTCGACTTATTTTTTAGCTGGGGAGATCTATACTGTTGCCACTCTCTTCTGGCTCTTCTTTTTTTCACAAACAAGACGTTCGATATCAGCAGAATAAACCTTATTAAATCTAATCTGCTGATAAGCGGTAGTTGCGTTTATGACAGCTTCTTTTATATTATTATTAATTTTGCAAATGTTTAATTCTACATCCTCTGGTGTTCTTAGCTAGATGTTTTCTGTGCAGTGGGTACTGAGATATTTCTTAAATTTTAGCCAGTTTACATGATTAACCATTTTCACATTTGATCCATATAAATCGCTTCTTTGTGTGTTACATATTGTAACAATTGTTGGAGAGTGATCGGAAGACAGATCCAGAGAAGCTTCCACTTCGACCAAGTCTCTGGGTATATTTTTAGTGATTCCAAAGTCTATCACATCTGGAACCTTTTGTCTATCTGTGGGCCAGTATGTTGGCTCCCCACTCGCTATGGCATCCAAGCCCATTTCCGAAATTACATTGAACAACGTTCGGCCTTTAGGAGTAATAAGACGAGAGCCCCAATACGTATGTTTGGCGTTATAGTCACCAGCTGCAAGGAAACGAGTGCCAAGCGACCTAAAAAAGGCTTTGTACTGATCACCAGTGATGGATGATCTCGGAGGAAAGTAAACTGATGAGGCATAATAACGGTGTTGTTTTTAGCCAAACAATCTCTCACAAGCAAAGACAAGTGACCAGGTGCATTATAATGATATAAAAATCATGCATTTTTTCCCACAATTCCGGCCGTTTTTTTCGTATTACTTCACGCAAACGGCTTATAACTTAAAGGTAATACTCCTTACACGACCTTGTAGTAAGAACTCCTGATGCACTACGACGTGGTAATCGAAGAAAACAGTTAACAAAACCTTGACATTTGATTGAACTTGGCGCTTTTGGTGCTTTTGGTGCTTTTGGTGCTTGGTGCTTTTTTTGGTCTTGGCTTTTTTTTGACTCTTCCATTGGAACGATTGGGCTTTGGGTTCGATATCATAACCATATACCCATGATTCGTCACCAGTTATGACCCTGTTAAGCATATTGTAATTGCAATATCTAAAAATATTATCGTTAGATCTTGGAAAATATATATCGATAGAATCCCTTTTTGAATCGATATTTGAGTAGTTATGTTTGGCATGCATTTTTTCGTCAAAGCATACATCTTAAACGACTTTAACAAAACGTATGGATGGTGTAAGTAGTTTGAGAAAAAAGTGTTTTGGTAAATATTGGCAATCTTATAAAACATATGTTTTAAGCTTGTAGGCACCACGTTGGTTAGTATTTATATTTGAGCCCTTAAAAGTAAACAATCTCAGAGAATTTGAAAACATGGAAAAATTGATCACCGTTATGCAATTCAATATTTCCACTTGCTCTTAGTCAAGCTAATATCAAAGCCGAGCCGACTGTAAAATATTGGGTACCAGGGTTTAAACGAGGTTATACGAGCTGCAAAGACAAACACCGTAGTGGTCTACCAATCGAGGTGTCCCCGTCGGATATGGCCAAGAAAATCCACAGAATGGTGTTGGGTGATCGTCGGCTGAAATAGCGTAAGCTAGCTGAAATGATAGGCATTCCAAAAAGTGCTGCACGTCATGTATTGAAGGAAGATTTGAAGATGAGAAAGCTGTGCGCAAAATGGGTGCCGTGATTGCTTTGTTTCCATATGGGTTCATACCTGAGACAAAGAAACAGCCAAAACAGTGGATTGGAATGAGAGAATCGAGTCCAAAAAAGATTGGTCCAACATAGTTATGGCGTCTGTTTTTTGGGTTGAATATGGGTTTATTTTCATTGATTATCTTCAGAAGGGAAAACTATCAACGGCGAGTATTATCGTAATTTATTGCAGTTTGTAGGTGATGAAATTATGAAAAAGGCAAAAAAGCTCCAATTGCTTCAGTTCCCACATCCACTACTGCCATGGACAAAATTAATGAATTAAAGTTCGAATTGCTTCATCACGCACCTAATTCGCCAAATTTAGCTCCCTCCGACTATTTTGTTATTCCAAACTTGAAAAAATGGCTCGCTGGTAAAAAATTTGCCAACAATGAAGAGCTGGCATCTGAGGTTGATGGCTATTGTAAGGAGATTGACAGTTCGTGCTATTAATAATGCGTAGAAGTTATTGAATATCGCTGGAAACAGTGCATCGAGATAAAAGAAGATTATGTTGAAAAATAAAGAAAATTATTCCCAACTCTTTTGTATCTTGTTTGTTAGATCATTTAGTTTTGAGACTGCTTTCATAATGTTGTTTATTCATTTTTTGCACATTTTCCTTTATTTCTTTATGGCTACTCAAAAATGTACTCCACAACCTTCCCCAAAGACACTTGAAACAAGGCTGATGGGAGGGAAGAACTTTTGTTTATTTTTCATTGAAATTTGATCATCTGCCACATAACGCTACCTATAAAAAAATTTTTATTTTTTGTGTTGTTAGGGTTGTGAGATGACTAAGATTACATATAAGATTTATTGCAACCACCATCTTCTACAAAAAATAACTTTAATTGTGTGGGACATTTTGGAAGGGAAATGGAAGTTCTTCCAGAGGGCCTTCTTGGGGAAGGCTAATTGACTAATTAGAATGTGTAAGAATGTTTTTAAGAAGGGCTGAAAAGCGCAAGCCTTGTCATTTTCCTGCTGTGAATATACGAACCTAAGAATATATGAGTTATATCGATCAATTGTGTTGGAGATATCAGAAGGAACCTGGTTAATCGCTTAAATTTTTTGCAAATTTTGTCGAGCATTGTAAGACGTTATAATAGATAAAAGTTTCGATATTTGCAGCCTAGAAATTTGGAATTATAGGAGGAAAAAATATTTCCAAAAATCTGTCAATTTGTATTGGACAAAGGGTCCATTTTTAATCATGGTTATTTGTATGGGAGGTACAAGAAGGGACATGGATATAGAAACAATTTAGATGGCAGCAGCCTAGAAAATCGAAATTTGTGTAAGAAGTGGGTTGATATAGCCCATTTCCAATTTACGGCTAAGATCAGGAAAAATATTGAGCCGTCATAAATTGTAAGTAGTTTCATAACTATTTTCAGCAGTTATTCCGTTTGTCAGTCAGCCAGCTAGACAGACTGACGAACATCGCTCAATCGATTAAAAAAAAAAAAGAATCGTGAAGCGTATTTGATCAAAAGTTACATTACACTTAAAAAGCTTAATAGGATAATAAATGCCTCCTTTCTTTCGTTTGAAGCTACAAAAGCAGAGTTTTTCTAGTATTATACTTTATTGGGAAGAAACAGTCATTCTTCTAAACTGGGATTAAAAACTTGCCTGAACGGTGGCAGAAGGCTAACAAAAAGTCATTTACATTGTAGAATACAATAAAATATTTGAATAGAAAATTTGAAATTTACTTTGAGCAAAAAATATAAATCTTTTTCTAGCCAATTTAAAAAATAAATATTTGTGAGCAGAAAAATACGTCGATAAGTGTTTCTTTCATTCCAATGCAGAAGAATACAAAATATCACAATAAATTTCCAAGCATCTCTATCAATTCTGTAGAACTTTTCGTGTCCTCTTAAAGTTGTCGTCAATTGTTGTCGTCTTCACATTTATTAATTGTTCATTTCTCTATTCGCGCTTCCGAATGTATTTAAGGTGTTGCAAATAGAAGGTGTAGTAAAATTAAATGCATTATTTCTGTAAATGATATTGAAGGCTTTATTTAGCATAGTTAGAATGATACGATTTACGTGAAATATGCACCATTTTGCTCTGTCGCTTGTTATTTTGAAGATAATTTTATTATGCCTTTCTAATAGAAACATTCGTACCTGTTGGCAAACGCTGGGACAGTCGATTTTCATAAGCTTCGCTTTAGACGAAATTTTCACCAGCAAAATTATTCGCCAACGATAGAAACAGATGGTACTCCTTTGACGCAAGATCCAGACTATTAGACGGATGCATAAGAACCTCCCAATCAAGTTCCCAGAATCAGTATCGATGTGTGTGGCCTGCCCATGTCTTGATGGAATACAATTTCTGGCCAAAGCTGGCTTAGGTATTGTTTGTGCAGGGTTACCATAATTCGACCACACTATCTTAATTATACGTTGTCGCAAATAGACCACTTTTCATCACCTATCACCATTTGCTTCAGAGATGGGCCATTTTATTGCTATTCAGCAGCGATTCGCAGAAGGAATACGGTCCATGAGGTTTTTCGGCGTTTGCTTATATGACACTCTTTTACCGGCGTTATTTTTGTATCCATCCTTGCCTTATTCAAGTCATTTCGAAAGATTTCGTGTAATTTTTAGATTCTTGGCAATCGAAACAGTGCTTGCATAAATATCGAACTTAATGATTTCCGTTATTTAATCGATATTGTTGATAATTGGTCTACCAAAGCGTAGAGCATCTTTGACGTCAAAAATATTGGAACGGAATCTCCGTAACCAAAATTGCGAGTGATTGGCTGTTACAGTATCAGAACTATAAACACTAAACTAAAACTAACCTAATTCATGGCATGCAAGGTAATCTGTTTTGTATTTATTATCCATTTAGTAGTTTCAAAACCGCCGGTCAGGCAAGGCTGTCAGCTGTTAAATACGTGTCATCTTATTTAGTGAAAGGTTTGCGCTTACGAATATAGATCGTTTGATAACCGAAGAATGGGTAAAAATAGTCAAAACTTACTACAAAATTGGTGATTTAAACGTGGACACTTTTTGTGCATTACGAGGTGATTATGGTCGTCACAATCGACTTACTGTGGAAGGAATTGGCAAGATTATAAAGAAATTTGGAAAGACTGGAAGCGTTACAGATGTGGTCAGGTCAGTGTATCATAGCAATGTACGCCGAAAATATCGCTTCTGTTAATGAAAGTGTGGAGGATAATCCGAATTTGTTGATTCCACGGCGTTTTCCGCAATTGGGCGTACAGCTCATTATGGAGTATTTTGCATTTGGATTTGCACCTCCATTCACATAGAGTCCAACGCATGCAACAATTAAAGCCAGCTGAACATTCACAATGCCGTAGATATGCTGATTTGGTGCTACAGCAACAGGATTTCAACGCTGATTTTCAAATTTTCTTCAGCGATGAAGCTCATTTCTCACTCGGTGGTTATGTCAACAAACAAAATTGTCGTATATGGAGAGTCCAGAAATAATTGTGGAGAAGCCATTGGATCCGGAAAAAGTGACTGATGGTACGCATTATAATCTGGAGGTGTCATTGGGCGGTATTTTTTCGAAAACGACGCTGAAGGAACCGTTACCTTCAACCCAGAGCGATATGGCCGTATGATAACCGACTTTGTTTATTATTATTATTATTTTTATTAATATTATTTTATTTCCATATCGCAATACAAAGCTGCATACGGCCAAATTGATTACGCAGACCAACATTTTGCGACACATGCTTGAAATTTTACAATTCAGTTTTTTTTTTTAAGTTTTAATAATAATTATTGTTTTACCCTGCAATGAAAGATTATGAAGTGGACTATTTGTGGTTTCAATGGTGCCACAATTTACACAGTACGACCGATTTTGGTTTTTTTGCGTAAGAAACGCAATAGGAAAGAACAGAACAACAGAAAACGAAATTTCACGTTTTGGTGACGTCATTTGTCCACCAAGATTATGCGATTGGATGCCTACAGACTCTTTTTTTACGTAGATAATTGCCAAACGTTGGAGCATTTCAAAACCAATATTTGTGAAGTTATTGCCGAGATACCACCCGAAAGGTGGGAAAAAATAATCGAAGACTATCTCCAAAGGATTCACTACTGGAGCCAATCCAGAAGCGGTCATTTAAATGAGATTGTATTTCGTACATAATGGCAAGGTCGTAGCATAATAATGAAATAAAAATTTTATCATTTTATTTTATTTTACTTTTGGAAACGATGACACTGACTGATACAAAGCCTTCAGTGAAGATAGATAGAAACATCAGTGACGTTTTTTACACCAAACTAGTGTTTAGACTGGGCGACAGATTGTCGCGCGAGCTGTACAACATTCTGTTGGAGATGATTATGAAGAAAGCTGCAGTTAACACGATTGGTATCATCTTTAACAAAAGTAATGATATGGACATTACTGACAGAAAACTGCTGAAAGGAATCAGCAAAAATGGGTCTAGTGATAAACGGGAACAAAACGAACAAAGAGTCTAACTGCTTGGGCATCTGTAAAAACGTTGGCTGCTACAATTTTGGAGCGGTAGATGAAGTTATCTACCTCGGTTCCGCTGTAAATAAAACGTATGATGTCATTATGGAGATTGAGAGGAGAGTATTGCTAACTAACAGATGTTACTATGGGCTAAGCAAGCGCTCTCTCGCCAAATAAACGCCCGAATGTATCAGACGTTGATTTGACATGTTTTGTGGTATGGCGCAGAATCATGGGTTATGATAGAAGTGGGTTATGCTGGCAGCTTTTGAGAGGGATATGTAGAAATAGGAAACTTGGATCTCACATGAACATGAAAATGAACGCTCGGCATCGCATGAACAATAAGCTGTGTGAGCAATATAACGACGCGTCAAGCTTATAATTAAACAGTGATTGCTATAGCTGGGCCTCATTGTGGGGGTGGAGCCAAATGCTCCAGCACAAAAAGTTTTTGAAAATGAACTGCATGCGCGGCGTAGAAGAGGCTACCAAAATTCCTTTGAAAGCACCAGGTTTTTGAGATACTATCGAAACTTAGTAAGACGAATTTGGGAAGAAGTGCAGAAGACCGAAACGCTTGGAATTATTTTTTATGAACGGTGTATAATAGATAAAAAAGTCTATTCTAGCTGCCATCTAAGTAAGTAGAAGCAAATTGCTGGGCTTAAAGTTATTTTTGAATTGGTCCGCAATAAATTTAGAATTTTCTTGACAAATTGCTGCGAATTCAGTAGGGCCCCAAAAAATCGTCCATTGTAAGCATAGTTCATTATAACAACGTTCATCATATGCGTGTTGCACAATACTTTATGCAGAATCTCTGAAGAGTATTTCTGAATTTTACAACTGAAATGAAAGTTTAATAACCAGTCTGATATCTGAAATAATGAGACATACAATCCATACATTGTTGGTTTTTTTCCTGAACATTTCGGGAGGCTTTAAGTTATGGTGAAAACTAAACTCATGGTGTTTTGACACAGGAAACTTCACTGACACTATTTCACTTACTTTATTCTTTTTAACCACCATTTTAACCGTCTTTTTTGAAATTTTAAGTGCAATATCGTAATACTGTGACAACTAATATGAAGCTCTCTGATGTATCACAACTTTACAGCATCAAAACATCTAAGCGAACTACTCGTAAAGGTGTTTTAACCACGTCACATGCAGGTTTCGTCGACAACGAACTAATGTCACAAGCAATAATACAGACCGCTGTTTGCGAAACCCGATTTAAACGTGGTTCTTTTATAACGTAGGACCTTCAATTATCCATCATATAACACGAAGTTTCACAGATATGCACTTTTAACACTTGCTGTAGTATGATAAATCACAGTAATTTGTTATATTGCAGCATTTTAATTTGAACACTTTTTCACTGTTGCGTTTTTATGAAGTCACCGACACATAACAAAATACCACAAACAAAGATAAAACACATTTTCACACTAAATAAATATAATTTGGCAAAAAAAAAAAAAAAAAGAAATGAAAAGAAAATTAAAAGAAAAACACGCACACAGCTTAAAACCAAACGACATTTATCTAATAAACTTCCTGCAAATTTACCACTCTTCACTGAGGACCGAAATTTCTCCAAACCGTTGCAAGACTTTGTGTGTCTCTAAGCAAAATGACAAAAAGAGAACACGCGCCAACAGTAATAAAAATAATTGTCATCTAAGGACTTAAAGGGACTTTTTTCTCTTCCTTGGAATTCTGGTTACAAATTGAAAACACTTTCACATGCACACACATACAACAATATTAGCAGCAATTGTGTTGAATGTGCCAGCATAGAGGGCTTGATGTGAGCTGTGTGTCAAAGTGTGCGGCACGAGAGTGTGATGGGAAGTTTGCGTTTGTATTGTTGTTGCCGTTCACCACATCCCTCATGACTTGTGGTTGTTGCGGTGACAACAATGGAAAATTGTCATCATAAGTTAACATCATCATGCACATTTTAGGTGTTTGAGGTCAAAATGGTGAAAACTCGCAACGATATTAACTCACCTTTGCCGCAGTACGTCGGGAGCGGGGTTAGAACGTGGCTGAAATTAGAAAATTAGAGTGTGTGAGGGAGAGAAACAAAAGAAATATATCGAATAAAAGTTCTTAATACTCGTTTAATTTACGCTATGATATATCTAAAAGAAAAACAATTGTTAAGATATTCAGTGACCAATTCATAGGTTTATTTTGCGACTATACTCGTATATTATAGATTAACTTACCGTTCCTCGCTTAAAAATTTGCAAACTCTATGCAATTATACTTGTGGTTATCGTTAGCGTAACGTATGCACCGCCTTGCCTTATGATTCAAATTTTCCATTTTCACTTGCAAACTTAAGGTTCGACCAGACACCAATGTTTTATAGTCTTTTGTGGTTTCCTCTGGGTACATTTAGTTGTATGGAAAATTTATGATAACCATCTGCTAGATGAGTTTGATAAACAAATATTTGCGAGTAAAAATGTTCAAACACCTTGAAAATTCATGACAGTTAGAGTTACATAAAAACATGCGATGTCAGTGAAACCACAAATAAACAAATATTTTTAAGACAAATTTATGTTAGTTCGCGGCATTCGGAAAGAACCTGGCGAAATGACTGGAAATGTGGAAGTGTGTAAGAACGCCAACAAGTGAAGTGTGTATGAATTGAATTGAAATCTTACTGAATATTTTCAAAATAGATTCTAAAATTGATCAAAATTGTTATTATTCATACAAATATGTTGCATTGCCTTCAAGATGGGGCTCTTCCGAAATAATACATTTAGACCAACGAACAGTCAGTCCAATCATCAACACATTTTACAAACTCATCTTCCGAAAAAAACTTCAGTTCTCGCTGCGTATTCACTTTTACGCATTCTATCGACTGAAAGCGGGTGCCTCAAAGTGGCAATTTGAGTTTTGAAAACACAAAAAAAGGCAGCTGGAGCAATATCAAGTGAATACGGTGGTTGTTCCATGATATTTGTTGAGTTTTTGGTCAGAAAATCATTCACAATGATAGCTTTGTAGGTGCGTTACACAAATTGGGACGAATTTGTTCTTTCAAACACCCTGTAACGTCCAGATAATACAGGGTGTCCATCCATACTTTGTTTTGCCGCCATTTTGGCAAACATTAGTCTTGATAGTTCATATGTGGCAGTCGTGAAGTAGAGACGTGGCAAATTTATTATAGAAAAATATTCGATAAACCGACGTGTTTTAATCGTTAAAACATTTTATCAAAATCAATCATCGATTACTGTGACGATGAGAAAAATACGTGAATTTTTTGGGAGAAACAACATGCCAACAAGACGTACTATTTATCGTGTAGTGAATAATTTCGAAGAAAGAGGGTCTGTAACTGATAGGGCCAAGCATGGACCACAACTTACTGCAAGATCGTCTGAAAACATTACTGCTGCTCAAGAAAGTGCTCAAAACAATCCATCAACTTCAATTCGACGCCGTGCTCAGGAGCTTGGTCTTCAAAGAACAACTTTGGCCTCAATTTTGCACAAGGATTTGCAATTGTTTCCATTTAAGGTTCAGTTGACACAAGAGCTTCTTCCACAAGACCATTTACGTCGCCGTACATATGCCAATAGGATGTTACAGCTCGCTCATGACAACCCCGATTTTCATGAAAAAATCATAATGAGTGACGGGGCACATTTTCATTTGAATGGATATGTGAATAAATAGAATAGTCGGTTCTGGGCAATGGAAAACCCTCAAATTATTCGTCAGTCACCTTTGTATCCATTAAAAGTGACACTTTGGTGTGCAATTTGGTCAGGAGGAATCATTGGACCTTACGTCTTTGAAGCTGAAA
The DNA here is from genome assembly GCA_019455685.1 of Philornis downsi. NCBI lineage: Eukaryota > Metazoa > Arthropoda > Insecta > Diptera > Muscidae > Philornis > Philornis downsi. The sequence continues at coordinate 1,653,223 of JAHXMU010000058.1, read as the reverse complement.
ACGGCGTAACGGTAACTGTCAATTGGGAGCGATATCGTGATATGATTGAAAACTTTTTAACGCCACAACTGCATGCTTTGGGCTTGATTAGTATGTGATATCATAACGGTGCCACATCGCATACAGCCAGGATTACAATGGAATTACTGCGAGACCTCTTTTCACAACAAGTTATTTCAAGAAATGGTGATGTTGATTGGCTTCCACGGTCGCCCGATTTGAATGCTCTGGACTTATTTTTGTGGGGATATCTGAAAAACAAGGTTTATGCAAATAAACCAGAAATGCTTGAGCAACTCAAGCAAAATAGTGGTGATGAAATTAATGAAATACTGCGTGGAATGTGTGAGAATGTAATGAAAAATATGCTCAAAAGAGCTCGCATTTGTGATGCTAACAGAGGCGGACATTTATCTAATATTGTATTTCACACACGATTGCCGACATTAAATACGACATTTATCAATATAAGATCCATTCTCTTTCATTTAATCAAAAAGTATATACAAACAAAGTAGTATACCTTCCCGACGGACGTCCTGTATTAAGTATTCGACTTTTTGGCAACGATTACGGATGCACAATGCTGCGATTTTTTCCAGTTTCAAATTAGACGGATGGCCTAATTACGAAGCTTGTTGTCTGATTTAAATGTCAAACCCGTAAACCCATACCAAGCCGTTTTATATGAATATGGTATCGGAATTAACTCTTATCAGCATGTTTTAGGCATTCTTTATCCAATTGGGTTTTTGAAGAAAATTTCGGCCATTAGGGAGTATAGCATATCCCTACAAACCTTGAAAAACAGTTCAAAGGAATTTGATGGGCACTGAAAGTTCAACAGTTATTTTTCTAAAACTTAAATGACGATTTTCAGTCACCATTTTTTTCAATTTATTGGTATTAACTTCAGATGCAGATGTCGATGGCCACCCAGAGCAAGGTAAATCTTCATTCCACCACATCTCGACCGTTTTTGAATGCTATGTACCGCTCATACAGAGGTTTTTTTTTTTTATAAAGTCGATATATCTTAAGCATTATGCAACATTTTCAGCGATTCGGCACTTGAGAGCTGATGATATTGAGATCTATCAAAAAAAACTAAATTACTAAATGACGCGCCTAAGCCACGCATCAGTATAGGTAGTGGTGCCAACTTTGCGTCGAAAAGGATTTTAACAGTCTCTTTTGAGCTGAATTTTAAACGACCAATTCCCGGCACTTTTTCCTAATCGGGACTTTATTATAAAATTTTCTTCAGTGGTGAAACTGGTGGCATGTTGGGCCTGTGATGGGGCCGCTTCACATCGGGTTGTCCATTTTACGGTTTCAAAAGTAAAGTTAAATAAAACACCCATAAAGCTATGATTTCGATGACACTTTTACTTCATTATAATGCTTGGACCTTGCCATTATGTCGATTATGATGATCATAAACACACGCCAAAATGCACGAAAAGTGACCACGTTTGAATCACTACGTTTGTAGTAAGTTTTAACTATTTCTAAGCGTTCTTTGGTTTCTTCGAGTGTTGAAGCATCCATATTCGTAAATGGCAAATCTTTCACAAAATAAATGACATTTCAGATGACGGGATTTTATCAGTTGACAGTCAGACAATAAATCAGACAATAAGTCAGACAATAAATAAATAAATTGCCAAACCGCTGGTTTTGAAACCATTAAATGTGTGACCCAGTCGGCATCTGCAGAAGCAAAATATATTTAAATTTCTTTAATAACTGTGGTCTTATATGAGTAGTCATTTCCTGCGTTGCACCAATATGCTTCCAATATTTCAGAATATGTTTTCAGCTTAGCAAAAAGTTACTTGCGGAGTTGGGTTCAAAGCCAGCAGAACATTTGCTGAAATACACAGGTAAGAGTGATAATTCGGTTCAGTGGCTATATGAGAAATTTGAACAGATACGGTTTAATTTTTGAACATTCATTTTTTTTGCAGACTAAATCTTCATTATTTTAGTCAAAGCCACACTGAATAACGTTCGTAGCATAATTTTATCAGCGTTAGTGGTTGCGCATAGTTGAAAGAATTTAAACATGATCTTACTTTCTTACATGCTCAGCTGTTAGATTAAGACTGTCACGGCACCAGTTTGCCATACAATAAAAAAGCATAACCATAAATGGAATATGGAATAGCTTCCCGCATTCTATGAGTTTACCACTCATTTTATTAGACTTACTGGAAGAGATTTACAGTTTAATGAATTCGAATTCTGTACGAGTATTTGAAGTTTTGTTAGATTTTTCGGTTGCCTGACTAATTGAAGGGCTCTTAAGCAAATCGAAGTGTGGTCATAGTTGTGCTTATATGTATGGAATTTGTTTTCATACTATTCACCGGTCAACGTCACAAAAAGGTGTCAAAGTAAATCAAAAATTGTGATTGGCAAAGGTTTAGCTTGACTTAAGGATAAGGAAAATAACCATTTTTTTCCCAAAAAAAAAAAAAGATTTAATCCTTAAACTAGTGATTTATTAAAGAACCATCGTAATCCCTAAAGAACTTGTTTTTATTTCATTTCGTGGAAACTGTTGGTGAGAAATTTTGATCTCATCCATGTTTTAGCTAAAACGGATACAATTGGCGATATTTGGCATATTTTAATTCAACTCATAGTGGATATTTTTGAAAATATGTTAAAAACTAAATCATTAAAATACGTATAGACGTTTGTGTTTTATCGAACTTCCATTTAATAACAGCGAAAAGTTGTAAAGTTTTCTGTAATGAATTACCGTTTTTCATAATTTTTTATCGTAATCACCGACCTAATCGTATCGACCTAAAAACTGTGCTTGTAATAATATCCTTCAGTAGAAAATCATATATATATATATATATATATATATAGGTTTACTTACTATCTCATTTTGCTCGGGTTTGAAAGTCAATGTTATGTAATATGATAAAGTGATTTAAATTGTACACGAATAATGAAGTATGGGCAGATTACTAGCAAGATGAGTGTCGTGTTTGAACATAAGAGCTAATAAGCCTGCAAACTTGACGGTTTCACAACAGTGCCGACAGAGTTATCAGCATTATCTATTCGTTTCCTTGAGTGAAACGAAGAAACTTTACTGCATACTAGAGGGGAATGAGCACTCAAAACAATGGACTTTATATGGTAAATCAGCAACCAAATTTAACGGAATGGTTAAGAAAAAATTATTTTTCTACCAAAGGGTTTGTTTAATGCAGTTGATATTATTTACTGAATTAATGTACATATTTTTTATATCTTTTTGTATTTTCTAAGCAAATGAATTTATAATTTGTATCCCTAAAGCGAGTTGCACAGAAATGAATTTATTGAATTTTATGTATTAATTTGGTCTATTAGTTATTCCTCGTACGGTGTATAACAGTTAAAACACTTAAAATAACTAACTGACAATTTTTATGATTAGTAATTTCGAACTTGAACTGCCAGTTTTTTCTAAAAAAAAAACGCCATAGCCTTCGTTGTTTCCAACAACTTGGTCTCACTAATCGAAATAATACTCTTTGATTCCCTTTGATTCCACCTGCATCAAAGAAGAAGATTTCATTGCTGCAAAACTGCACACTACATGTTGTCAGCGTATGCAAACGGTATAGATATCGTTGACCGATTACTGCTAGATGCTATTACAGCTATCTGAATTATGAAATTTGGACCGACAAAAACGGGTTAGGAAGTAAACAAAGATAAATCCAAGTAACTGGTTTCTGCAAAGAAATAGTTAACTTGTTCAGGATACTTCTTGAACATTGATAACCAGAAAATTTTCAGACGAATAGCGTTATATACCTTGAGGTAGACATTATAGGAAAATTATTGCCAGCAAGCAATTGACTAAGCAAGCTTCTTCAAATAACAAATTAACCAGCGGCTTCTCACATTCAGTGAGGTTGCATGAATTCTTTAATGATTTGAGAAGCCTTTACTTGTAGACTTAATTTGTAGATAAAAAAGACAGATGGTTGTAATAGGATGGACTAACCATCGTGCTACGGGCGGTATTCGCCACTAATTAACTAATGTCCAGTTGCGGCACTTAATAATTCATTTTTATTGCTTGGAATCCGTAGCAATGATCCAAGCTGATGACATAGCTCTGGCAGTCTCTGAACTGAATGTTGTGCCCCAACAATATGAACTATAGGGTGGCGCATAAGTAACGTTAACGGCGACTATATTGAATGCGTTCTTGTGCATCATTTGGTTTTAAATCGTGAACTAATTGCATCTTATACGGGAAAATATATAACATATGTAAAATTCTTCGCAAAGATCGCCTAGACATTTCTAACTGCTGAGAACGTCGGCTGGTGGAAGTTTCGGGGTTTTCCTCAATACTTGCTTACACTCGAGCAATGGCCACTTCATTTCGAACTGCACGAGGTCTTCCAGCACGCGGAAGATCACACACAGCCAGCCCTTTGTTGCCCAAAATGCTGAACAAATCGGTAAATTGGTGCAGTATTTCGAACATGAAAGAAATTTCAATATGATATGAATAATCGAATACTGATTTTCAAAGTAAAATTGAACAACTTTGGTTCTTTGTCTTGTGCTGCGTCTTTCCATTATAAATTTCCCAAGTGTTATTTAATTAATTCTGTAAAGAGATGAAAGAAAAAGACAAACAAAAAATGTATTCACTGATCAAATCTTAACGTTGCTTATGTGCCACTCTATATATATACTATCATATGTATCATGCCAACTTTGTGTTACCTACCGCCATTGACCTGGTCAATTGCAATTAACTGCATTGGCTGGGTCATATTGAACGAGTGAATAAAAATGCTTCAGCATACCTTCAATAACGAACTCGATGAGCGGCATAGAATAGGAAGACTACAGCTACATGAGAAAGAATAGAATTGTGAGACCCATTCAAAATTATATACGACGAATTGTAAAGGAAGCGGAGAAAATCGAAACATTAAAAAAAAAGTTTCTACTGTTGTAACTTTTGTCTTCAGTATGAATGTCTTCAGTAGCGCAAATAATATATTGCTGTGTCAAAATTAACAGTGGCCGTACATTCATCCTTTTTAAGCGGTTGCTCTAGAAATGTTTTAAAATAGTTTGTGGCGGTTCACATTTGACTAAATTAAGTAATGTTTCATTTTGTGCAAATATTTTAATTTTTTTTTGCAATCTTGGCCGTTTATACGTTCTGATATAACTTTGCAATTATTATACTGTGAATTGTATTTTTTTCTATGTGTAGTAGTGCTGTAATTGACTTACAAAGAAGCTCGACTATTGCGCGAAAAAACTGTTTTTTTCGTAATAAAATATGGAGTATTATTAGTTGTTCATTTCATCCAGGCGATTTAGGTTCGCAGTAGGTAAGTTCGATCCGTCCCACAAATTGATTGCATTAGGATTTCGAATGAACACATATGCGATACTTTCCACAATCTTTGGAATATTTTATATGAAATCTGTTTAGAAGTAAGCCTAGTTTTGTACATCGCAAGCAATAGATTGCACATCTCTCACTCAATATTATATCTAATTTCAGTACCTGTAAGAACATTTCTTACGATTTGTTACTGCGGCCTGTTTATAAATTGTGGGAGAATTGTGCGGGTTTGCCGGAAAACGGGGACAAATCTAAATTTTTTCTATTGACAGTCTAGTGAAGCTTGTCAACCATAAGTTTAAGAAAAACTTTAGCAGTTAAAAGAATAGGGGGTGAATACAAAATATTGAAAGATATAATGCTAGCTTTTCATTTAAGAGCAGAAATTCTTAAAGCTTATGAGATAGCAGGAAGGGATTGATTCCCCCTTTCTACGGCTAAACATATTCCATTCTACTTCGTGAAAGTTTCGCATTTTATATTTACAGCCCCAAACTGTTATTAGGTATCACTGCGTTCAGCCCTTTGTTTGTTAGTTTTTTTTGCTATCTCCTTTCTACCTCCTCTGTGTCATGATTGTTGCAACTAAATCACAGCAAGTGCAAAACTTCTGACATTTTTGCCACTTCATACATACAAAACGTCACAGGGACACAACACACTTATACGCACACAAAAAAGCGTCTCAACTTTATCATAAGGTGTGGATTGTGAAAGTGGTTTTGCATGTGGCAGCAACAAAAAAAAAGTTATGCTTTGTGCAAGCGTTAAAGCAGAGAAAGTGAATTGTTTTGCGCCAAGTTTTTTTCCGCTATTTTTTTGATACGTTAAAACGACGAAAAATTGTGATCCTCTTGCGCATATACAAATTGAAATCATAATATTTGTGTGCCTGTCTGTCTGTCTGGATGCAAATAAAGTTCCAACTACTCCCTGTCTGGTGGGTAAATTGTTTTCCGCCTCCGTCAGGTAGTTGCCTCTGGTATTTGTGCAACACTTTGTTTGTTGTTGAAATGTATGCGGCATGACAAATATTTATTTTTGTGATTTTTGAATTTGTTGTTTCATATTTGTGTTGCAAGGATTTCGTGTTGTGGATATTTCAGAATTTAAGCTGCTTTAAAATAATATGTTTTTTTAAGTAGTTGACATCATAATAGAGTAAGAGGTTTTTAACTGATTTCAGCTATTATTATCAAATTTAAAACTTGCTTTCGAAACTGTCTACAAAATATTCCGATACTAGAGTTCTGGTTTCTTAAACTCTAGTGAATTGATTTGTTAGCGAATGAGTGCGGTTGTTCAAATAAAAATAAGACAATCCAATTTTTCGGCTGACTTTTCTGTTACTGCCCTAGGTAAAGTAAGACTTATACATATAAGTAAAGCGGTAGTATAATTTATTTTTCAAATCCCCTTTCCGATAGTGTTTGACATCTAATAGCAGCGCAATAGAGTGATCATATTGTTTTTTAATTAGACATGAAAATGATTCGGTTAGTGTTTGAATTCCAAAGCCAGGGAATCGTTCAATCCATAACACTCGAACGATTTTTGGACCAATTTTAGGTCTATTGGTTTAGGTTCATTTATAAATGGATTACGAGAGGCAAAAAAAAACGTAAATTCTCATTTTCTTAGGTATCTTTGCTATCCACCAGGAACCATATCAAGCTTATCATTTCATCCTTATGAATGGTGAACGTTAGTATTAAAAATCAATGTAAACTTTAGCTTCCTTTAAGATCAGGATCTCGCATCTCACAATTGTAGATTATGTCTTAATTTGTCTTTAAATTTGCTTTATAGTGCAGTGACTTTTCGTCGTTGGCTGGGATTCCAACAGAATCAAGTTATAGAAGCAATAAATAATTCCTTCAAAGTTATATGCCATGCCATTATATTCACAATACCTCAGCCTACAGTAGTTTAATTACCAACTCGCTTGGCTTACAGAAAAGATTACCACTGAGGCTATAAGCTTATACTACTTTCACTGGTATGTGGTCTAGGGAGTGAAATATGAGTCTAGAGAGATCAGCATATATAACATATTATGAAATCCTCCAAAACAATTAGTGTCGTTTTTATTCCTATTAACCCAGTTTCCCACTGCTAAATTACGAATTAATCCATCTAGTCTAGCCCGTTAAAAAATCTTAAGTTTGAACCAATCCAAACCATATTCTCCCAAAACAAAGTGTTTCGTTATATAAAGTATGGAAGAGTGATTTCAAATTACAGGCATGTTTCTTGCTAAAATGTTTTTCTCTTTTATTGTCATGTTTTTCGCTTAAGGAACAAAGGCTTTAAAATCAGTTGAACTGGAAAGTAAAATATGGGACACATTAGTACGATTTAAATTCCAAGTACTTCAGATTAAGAATTAATTTAAGTCGACAAAAAGTTGGATACAAACTAAAGCAGGATCATGTTTCCCAAAATGATTAATTTTATTACATAATGAATCAAAGAGCGGTTAATTATTCTAAGCATGTTATTTTTTACCACCAACGAAGGTCTCTAAAACATCCTATGCGGTTAAAGAACAGAAGTTTTAAGATTGCTTTTTCTAATGCAAAATTGATCCTAATTAGAATGCAATTTTCATCAATTAATTAGTAAAGGGACATTTTAGCCTGGTCAACAAACAGGATTTCTTACGGATGTGTCTAAGCCACATATGAATTATTAATAAAATTTTTAGAAAGAAGTTCTCGTTTCACTTCAAACAAGTTCTAAAGAATTTCCTTCTCTTAACTCTTAGTTTCGACAAGTAATATATAGTACGAAATGGAAATTTAAAAATGCCAAATACGAGTATTGAATTCAAATAGCATTCCTTTCTATTGCAAATGCTCTTAAATTTGACAGAACTTTCATTTGTTTACCAAATTGAAAAAAAAAAAAAATATTCATAGAGAAATCATAGACGTTGAGAATTTTTCCAAATAAAATTTAAATAGAAATCTTACGTCATGCTAGCATATCGTTCAAATACTTACAGTTCTAAGTCCACGTTATTTATTAATCATACGTCGTTTAGCATTTCTTCCGAGCATAAGATAAATATTAATCATACGTCGTACTTGCATATGGTTCATATTTTTATCTGCAATTCCTAATCATATTTCTCTATTAATCATACGTTTATGTTGTTTCAAATGGTATAACATTTCCTCCATTTTTACTCAGTATTTAATATGTGTATCTGAAAGCATAAGAAATGAACAAATAATGTATTATTAATCTTTCAACAATTTCAATCGTGTACAATTATTAGCGAAAAGAACTTGTTCATCTACAACAAAGGCACTTGAAACTTAATTCTAAAATTGACAAACTAACCACACGTCATCAAGTATCAATTTAAAGCTCATCCATTTGATAGCTTCTTTTAACAAACCCAATCGGGCGCTCCCACCCTCTAGCACTGTCTTACTCTCCGTCTCCGTCAATGTCGCTGTCTGTCCTGGTATTTACTTAAGAAGTTCCTTATGATGTTGCTACTATAATGTTGCCTTGACTACTTACTACACATGCCACATATACTACTTGAAAGTGATAAAAAAAGATTGAAGTTGTCTGTCAACTTACGCTTCCGCACAATTTCATCGTAAATGCCATTGCCAAAAAAACAACGAAAGTGATTTTTTTTCTACATATTCAAGATGTAAAGCTAAAGCGGAAACTTCTGGAGAACAAAAAGTTTAAAGATTAAAAAAAGCTACAAGTAAAGCACTGAAATTGCTACAATTTTGCTAAACGGTATCCTGTAAGTTAAGACGACAACTTAGACATGACAGTGCTTTGGATCTGGGTACAGATTTCGATATGTAGTTATAGTTGACGTTACTGGAATGCTTATTCCATTGTTTAAGCTTGTGGCATGTATTTCTTATGTTCTCCCAGCTCCCTAGGAGTAAAAAGCAAATATAAAAGTCTTGCAATTAATAGAGTACAATGTAAAGAATGGACTTTAGTGAGACTTTAAATTAAAATTTTGCTTCATTGTTCGATGACTATAAATAAAGTATGACTTAAGTGAATACCCTCTGCTTCAAACCAACTGGATCCAAAACTGTTTGCAACGTGCAATGTCACTGATATAGAACATATCTCGGTTCTGTTGATATCAAACTTGTTCTAGAAATAGAAACCGCATTTGGAATCTGAAAATCGCTGTTTACTTTTAGGTATCGAACTCCTCCAGCATCTTTTAGACCACTTCACTGCTGAAGATGAAAAGGTAGATATTTGATTTCTTCTGGATCGAAATCTGTGCAAAAAGGCTAACTTGGTCATTGACAGAAAGGAACTATATTGCTGAATAATATTTTAAAGTGAAACCGCACTTCAATATCTAACAGTTCAAGCCCACGTACGTCACACTATACGGCATTGATTCTTTTGTCAGTTTGATTCCTCCAAGTTATATATGTAAATAAACCCCAACTTGTAAAAAGGTTCAACAAATCGAATGAGGGCACTTCATGTTCTTGATGATTTAAGGTCTGCAGCCGCTCTCTCCTTAATAAGAGTAGCGTTCATTTCTCCATTCGTTGTGCGTGTGAGTGCTTTTGGGTTCAAAATAGTGAAGAATTCCATAATTGCGCGTTATTTAAACAGGTGATCAAATAACTGACTGTAATATTTTACGTTGATTCGACACTTATTTTTTGTATTGCTTGCATGGTATTGCAATAATTTTGGTCTGAAAGTTTAGACACAAAATAACAATTTCATGAACACTGATTTTCATAAAACTGATACAGATCTTCATTCTTTCGGGCGATGGTATACAAATTTTGTATAATACAAACTTTTAATTTATTTTCAAATTTACTTTTTATTTGTTTATTAGTTAAATACGTCCGTGACCGCCTGCAACCGGCCATATCATGATCGTTAGTTCGATCGCCCATATAGCTACTTATCAGTATTTGAGAGGCGATCACCACGCTGTGCCTGACGAATACTTCGAGTAGTCGAATAATTAAGAAGTTTGGTAAATTCTTCTCAAACTGATGTCCAGAATAGGTGTTAAAATATTGTAGAGCTTACTGAGTGGGTCTAAAAATAAATAATAAAAGCGAGAAGCTCTACCATACCTCGTTCATTTCATGCACAAGAATTTATTTTTTATAGTTTTCAGATTCCAAAAAGGCTTAAGTATAAAGTAACCATATTGATTCTAACTTCTTCTAACTTCTAATATCTTCCAACATCAGCTTCTAACATTAGGTATTTCTCTAAACAACGTTTCAGAATCGTACTAAATTAGCACTATAAATTTTTGTAAAATTACTGTACATTTTTTAAAATATTTCTCTGGAGCGAGGGCTAACAATAAAAAATTTGTGTCTAAGAATCCCTCACCTCAACTTTAGCATGGACGGTATTCCAAACTTGATTGTAGTACATCTCGAAAACTGGGGAAGATATAGCAAAAGCTGTAGTAATTTCACTGCATCAAGTTTAAGTGTAAGCAAATCCATTAAAATCGATATCAGTAGCTATAGCTAGACAAAAATGGCGATTTATTTTACTCAGAAAAACGATATCTCGTAAATTAGGTCCAACTTGGAAAACTGTTTCCAGGTTAAACATAGTGGCAACTGAGTTATTAACATTCAATCACATATCGGTGGTAAAAATCTTAGTGTTGTGCTTCTCTAAGGACAGATGTCCGAAAGAAGAAAGTATTAAATATCAACGTTCATGAAGCAAACGAATTGACTGTTTTTTCCGTCGTTTCCTAACAGACAAATTTTTACTGATTCCTTCTCAATGCTTGAGTAGACTGCAGTACGCTAGTTGGATATGGTTGTTGTTAAAAATGGTATCAATTGTGTTAACAACTGGTTTCCGTGTAATCATCTCTAACAGGATATTGAAAAGTTCGCAAGACAGGCTGTCGTCCTGTCTAAATAATCGTTTGGTATAAAATGGATCATACAATTTTTGCCTACCTTTACCGAATACTTCGTGTCAGCCTATGGCATCCAGTAAAGATATATAAGTCTTGCGTAGTAATGATCTCGGCCATGGTTTTATACAGTTTTTGCAGTATCTCTCTATTGAAAGTAGCTCTATAATCGACGAAATTATGGTGTGTGTGTGTCGACCTGGTTTTCTTTAATTTACTCCGAAATTTGTCGTAATAAGGATGTCTTTTCAGTTGTAGAATTTTTAGGTCTAAAGGCGCACTGATAAGATCCAGTCAGATAAGCTAGAAAAGGTATTTCACATATTAAGTTCGATAAAACTTTACAAGCGATGGACAAGAGACTGATAACTCGATGTTAGTACATACATTAGGATGGTGTGATTAGTAAAAATATAGACCTAATGTTTAGAACACGATCTTGCATTTAGTGTTTATTAACTAAAAAGAAAAGTCTATCTATTGAGGATCTTAACAAATTCTCTTACCAAATGCATTTGCATTCCATGAATGCTGCTGACATTGAGAGAGTCTATTTTAAGACTCGCTCAACCAGTTCACAGTAAGTTTGAGAAGTATTTACTAGACCAGATTTAGTCTAGGATACCGCTGCTGGAATAGTAATATCTGATGATATCGGGATTCGAACATACGACCACACGCATGAAAGTTACGTGTTCTCACCATCATGACAAGGCTGGCCACTTGATGGTTACATGATGGAGTGTCTTAGTTCCCAATAAATGGACTATGCAATTAACGATAATAAGTCTACACTCGGAATGATGACATTTAAGATTAAAATAATCTAAATTCAGAAAGTATATTTTACGCTTTGAATTTTTGCCTACCTTGAGTGTAAAGTATTTCCTCACCATAATCACTGTTCTGCATTTCAGTTTCAAAGAAACTGCATTCATTGCCATCTCTATGCGACAGCTGTATCCTAGATTTCTTTCAGTTTCTACAATTACAGTGCCTGGTAAATGTGTGCATTCAACCAGTTTCCAAATATCCCTTCAATGATTACTTTAAGTAAACTCACAACTTTAGCTTGGACGAAACTGTGTAAAGTTAGCTTCTAGCATCGTCACCCAACTAGTGTGAGTAATCTCAGACACTATGGTTTTACGCTTACAAAATCTTCAAGTGGATTCTGTTTTACAAAGGATGGAAGCAAGAAAAAAGCGACAACAACATACCCGCACCCTTCCTCCCCTTATGCTCGTAGTTGCTTTACTACAAGATTTGATTTGGATTTCCGTTAAAATATGTGGCGCTAGGAGAGCGTGCGTGTGTGTATTGTCTGAATCCTTTTTTTTTTTGGAATATTTATGTAGAAAATAAAAACAAAACACAGACTAGGGTTTGACTTTTGGTTTCGGTTTGACATGTCTGTCTAGGGATTGTAAATATTCCGCCTGCAGTGCATTTTTCAATTTTCCGCACTACATGTAAAATCAGAGTGTTACCAAACTAAGAAGGAGAGAAAAACAAATCCTAAAGATTTGAAAAAAGTGACATCATGATAAAGTTTAAGGTAACTTTGGATGGTTTGTTACTTTTCTTAAGATGGAAAGTACGGCAATATTGCACATGCTTTCTCGTTTGATTTTTTTTAATATGGTAAAGTAAGGTATTGCCTTCTTAGTATACTAAAAAGCTGTGGACTTGACTAACAACCCACGCGTTAGTTTCTTTAAGAAACAATAAAGCAACACTAGAATCTGCAACCCAGCATTTCCTTCGTCATCCTTTGTTTGGTTTGGCCTTCATGCTGTTCTTCTTACTAGGATAATCAAACCAAAGAAGTCCATCCTTTAGCTAAGGTTACTTGGTTTTTGTTTTTACAGGGGACAGACTTCTACCTCAAAACGTCTGCGTACTTGGCCATGAAGAGATGATGACTTTGCCGACAGTCGAACTACCCATCATCCTTTTTCTCTGTCCGCCATGTTGTTAGCTGTTTACGTATGAGTTTATTTCCGTTGCTTGTTTAGCTGGCAACAGGATATGCAATTTTTTTCCGTCTGTCTCTGATAAATAAAAAAAAGCACAATACAATAATCTTTAGCTACTTGTTTGGTGCGTATGGATGTTTCCTTACGCTTTGGAAGCGTGAAAACTCCTTCAAGATTAAAATCTATTTGTGAACCATCCGGAGAGTGTATGAAGCTTGCTGCTGTCCACAGTCACGTACTTCGTGCGACGAGAAGTTTGGGACGCATCAGAAAACATTGCAGCAGTATTCAAATTATGATTATTGGTTTTATGTTCAGCATAAAGCGGGCAAAACTGGCTACTACGACTCTGCTTTAAAACCATTTCACATAGCTACTATTTACTATTTACAATTTACTATTTACAATTTACTATTTACAATTTGCTATTTACAATTTACAATTTACTATTTACTATTTACTATTTACTATTTACTATTTACTATTTA
>JAHXMU010000058.1:1628370-1639419 GCA_019455685.1 Philornis downsi | reverse complement strand
CTATTTACTATTTACTATTTACTATTTACTATTTACTATTTACTATTGTTATACTTTTCCACCTATACCATTTACTATACCCAAAAATCAAGCGCAGAACGACATGATTAAACATTACATGCCATGGTAATTGGTTGAATCGCCTTGCTTAAACATACGCCAATATTCCTATCATCCTTTCAAGTCATCCATAGCAGCTGATACATGTTCACTATCAACGCCTCTGAACGTATATGAACATACTGAGACTGAGACGTAGCTATAACCCTTATAAAATAGTGTGCAAAAAAGAGAGGGCTTCGATGTTCTTTCCCGTCTTATGCTGAGACATCGGAACTTTCTAAACATCCTGCTTGGAAAACAGAATCCCTTGTTCAATACGATCAGTTTTGCGGTTGATCTGAACTCTGTTGGGGCCTGTCAGGAATAACATATGGTTCTTTACTAAAATGATCAGTGTGGACAGCCTTATTAAATCACCCACATCTTTTAGATCTGCGAACATGAAAGTGTTATTAATTACGTAAAGGATAGTTCCAATGGAAAGTGGAGGTGGTCTTCATACCCAAATAGGAGAATCCTTTTAATGACGAAGAGAGTAAGTTAATAGGACTTTACTTCACAAAGTTTTGGAGAGGTGAATTGATATGTACATGAAGAATAAATAAACTTTAATACACTGGGAAGTTCGCGCCAAGCCCACTTCTTCCTAGAATAGAATTGATTCTTTCTACTTTTAGGTACAAGGAAGGGATTTCATGCCGCCCAGGCAAAGCGGTACCAAGCTGATGTTGTCTTCTGTAGTTAATTACGTTGATGTAGTCACGTATAGGAAGTTAATTTGAAATAGAATCATTGAGGAAATGTTGTGCAAGAGATGAAGGCTGAACCCGAAAGTAACCAAAAGTTATATTCGGCAGGACTTTGTTCGATAATAACGTACGACTGTCTTGTATAGAAGGGAGCCCTTTAGAAGACATATCTCTGGTAATGTTGATATATTTAACTTATTTCCCATCACATTCTTAGTTTTCTGTCGCGTTCTATTTCTTATTTTGGTCTTTGTTTCCCCTTAGCTTTACTTAAGATCAGTTAATATCTCAAATCTGCGCTTTTCATATCATAATTACCAAAAAATTTGTCTATCTTCAGAAACTTCATAATCTGATAATTCTCTTTTAACTTACAGAAAAATTATGAGATATGCCATATAAATATCAGGAAAACTATGCGGAATAAACGGTTTTATTTAGACCACGTTTTATATGTTTATAAGCGGAATATGTTCTATAAAATGGAATGGTTGGTAGCCCATACTTGATTCTATGTTCCATATTTAATCGTGTTTCATACCTAGCCATATACCCATAGGGTTGGAGTGTAAAAAAGGGGCATTGTTTTAGGCGGATAAAATGTTCCATACCACCTTTGGCCTCTTGTCTTGAAACTCCTCACAAAATTATGATATATCTAACTTATTTGCCATCACATCCTTATGGCTCGCTTGTCTTTGGGACTCCCATTTTGTCTTTCTTTCCCATTGTGCTGCCTGAAGTCAGCCAATAGGTAGAACCTCTGCACCCCATGTCATGTCTAGATTGTCGTTTTATTTTTTTCTACCCTCATCATCTTAAGTGTTACAGGTTGGTTGCTTTCCTTCGATCCATATAGTTCTGTGTGTGTGTTTTTTTTTTTGGCAGCGCTTCTTCACGTGTTCAGGGGCTCTCTGTGTTGTAAGAAAACAATGCCACATCTTTAAGGCGCTTATAGATATAAATCTCAATAATCGTTTATCATGACAACGGTTGCTATTTCCACATGATGATGCTGATGCTGAAGACGACGGCAACGACGACGATGATACTTCTGTTGTATGGCTGCCTGCCACCTGCTGTCATATGTTGTAGGTGCAAGAAGAGATGAGGACACCAAATCATGGTAAACTTTAAGCAAATTGGTTTGCACGTTCGAGCGATTTTCTTTTTCATGTTATTCTTAGTAGCTCAAGAAAAACAGCTGCTACTTCCATCTTGGGGCTGGAGATTGAAATATGTTTTTGTCGTTGCTGTCATTGATGGTGAGGGAGGATGAGGAGGAATTGCAGATGGAGAGCAGCATCATTGGCGTTTAGCAATAATCAAGATGAATTTGTTTGTTGTCAATTTTACGCTTTAATGGCGGTAAACAATTTTAAGGATGCGCTGTCATCGGGTTGTGTTTTCTTTTTATCCTGTTCCATTGATGGTGCCGTTTGTGTTAGTTGGCAGGATGCAAATGTGCATGCCTTAATAGGATGATCCTTTAGTGGTGCTGCTAAAGTTTGCGAAAACGATTAAATTAAAGTCCCCAGGTAGGATTATTAAGAAATAAATTGGTATCGATAGGTTACGCACGAACAACATAATAGATTGCCGTGGCAAAATCATGAATTTTCAAGCAAGTTTCCTCTCACATCGCGGACTTTAAAGGCCAATAGAAATAGTGATGAAAACAAAAATAATTTATTTTCTTAAAAATGCATTAAAATATGCGAATTTATGGTTGACCGAAAATCTGAAGGCATAGACTAGTTTAGTTGTGGGTCAAACCATAATCATAACATATAAATTAAAATAAATTTTGCTATAGTGGAAATTGACAAGTAATTTAATGAGCTTTTTCAAACCCTTTCTTCAAGCGGACAGGACAGATGGATAGAATATATAAGTAGCGGAATTTGTTTAAGCATAAGCCAACACTTGGATTAGTCAGCCTAAAATTTAGAGAAATCCGGAACTAGTACGTTAAGCATGTATGTAATAAAATAAGGACATTTTATGATCTGTATGTAATTTAGATGAACTTGCAAACATAGCGAAATACAACTTATATCATGTGGTCGATACATATATAGCTTACAGTAAAAAAGTTCAAACTTCGAAGCTATTTCTCAAACCTAGAACTGTAATAGAAAAACAAATTCCTTTGCATCCCAAGAATGAGGTATGGGAGAACTTTTAAAATTTAGTAAGCCTACTCGTATTCTATTTTAAACTCATTCAAAGTGACCTGCAGCTGAACAATGGTCGATTTGTCGATTACTCGAACACTAAAACTGTTTCTCAGCCACATAGAGGATAAGTAGTTTCGAATCCACAATCATATACATAATAGTCGCATACTTTAACCACGTTCGGCCGCTATACTCATGTATTGCTTCTTTGCTATCGAATAAGTTCTGAAATTGTTGCACAAATCCTTGGAAATTTCAATTTTTGTATGAGCATCGGTTTTGGTAATGAATCGATTTCGCTTACTTACGATATTCGTGATAGACGGTGTGGGGGGAGATGTTCTGCGTAAAATCAGACTATCTCTCCTTTCACACATAATACGAGGGTGGTACCAAAACTGCCTGACCTAACAAAGATGACACAAAATAGTTAGGAAAAAATGTTATTTATTTCTCAGTATAATCTCCTTTTGGCTCAATACACTTTTTCCCAGAGATATTCAATAACTTCTATACCCTGTTTTTAATAAAAGCTGTCAAACTCTTTGAACTAACCATCAACAGCAGACACCACCTCTTCATTGTTGGCAAATCTTTTACCACCGAACCATTTTTCAAGTTTATAAATAGAAACTATTCCGAGGAAGTTAAAT
Source organism: Philornis downsi (assembly GCA_019455685.1). Classification (NCBI taxonomy): domain Eukaryota; kingdom Metazoa; phylum Arthropoda; class Insecta; order Diptera; family Muscidae; genus Philornis; species Philornis downsi. Next base: position 1,635,774 of record JAHXMU010000058.1, on the reverse strand, counting down.
CTAGAGAATAATGTGTATGATAAAGCAATTTGAACTTTAATCCATTCATGTTGGCCATTTCAATTGTGGATGCGTGAACGGGAGCATTGCCTTGATCAAACAACACTTTTTGTCACCAAATGCGGATTTTTTCCTGCTGTTTAATCACCTAAACGCTGCAATAAATTAGCATAATATTCACCGCCGTTGATTTGTCATTTTTGTACATAAAAAAATATTTGCATGCGCATCCCAAAAAACAGGAGCAGGCGGAATCGCCTCCGCCTTCTTTGAACATGGTTCTCCATTTCCAGTCCACTGCTGTGACTGTTCCTTTGCCTCAGGTGTAAAGTGATAAACTGGTGGACCCATGCCTCATCCATGGTTATATACCGACGACAAAATTCGGCTTTATTTTCGGTGAAACATCGCCTAACACTCTACTGAAACATCGTCACGACGCTGTTTTTTGCTCTATTGACAGTAAGCGCGGCACCCATCTTGCGCACAGCTTTCTCATCTTCAAATCTTCGGTCAGCATAGTATGTGTAGTATTTTTTGAAGTGCCTATCATTGTAGTTAGCTTACGCACATTCAGCCGACGATCCTGTGTGGATTTTCTTAACCGTGTCTGATGTGGACATCTCAATTGATCGATCACTACGGTATTTGTTTTGGCAGCTCGTACTGCCTCCTTTAAACACTGCTGTCCAATATTCAGCCGTGAACGAAGGAGCAGATTTCCCTAGAGTAGAACCTAGCTAGGCTTTAATATTGGTTAAAGTGAGACCTTTCAAATAAAAACATTGGATTACATAACGCTGACCAATTTTTTTCACATTTACAAATTCACTTAGATCGTTTACTTTCGATGGCTCAAATAAAAATACTAAAGAATGTGGGTGCCTTGAAATTTAAAACATCTTTTATTGGCATATCTATCTATATCTATACGATATTTATATACGATATATTATCTATACGATAGGTCGGCTTGGTTTGGGACTGCCCCGGTATACAGAAATAAATGATATGTTTTTTTTTGATATTTTTCGCTAGCCCTGATCATGGATATGGTGTTTTCATAATAAAACATACCAATTGTTATGTTTCTTTTTAGCATCCATACAATATCATCACATGTTCCCAAATGAACAAGTGATAATATTTTTGAAAAGTTCTTGAAAAATTCCAATTTTTTCCTTGTATGAACAAATTGTTTTGTTAACAATACATTGCTCATGCGCCATAAAGCATATCTGTGATACGCGATGGTGTAAACGCAAGAGAGCCGCTTTGATGTTGGCAATATTTCGATTATAATTCTGTGCAAAAATAAAAACTGAAGGCATATTTCAGTTATTCCGATATTTAGTATATATAAAACGTAAACCCATTGAATATGACGAAAATCTCCTTTGTCTATCCTGGTTTTCCCCCACTTGTACAACAGCGTGCATATACAAAACATATCAACAACATAATCAATACATCGCTTGCACGCCACACACCTTTTGCCTTTTGCTAGCATCTAACGGTAATTTTTCTCTGGAAATCCTATAATGTGCAAACTTCTATCGATTGTAATGCCAAAAAAATGTGCAATTGTTAACTAAAATTTAAATAGATGATAATTTAATTAAAATCTACATAAACATAGGCTCAATAGCCCCTCTTGCGTACATATGACAACTGCAGCCATGGCATTTTTCCATGTTGTTGTGGTTTTCGCATTTGCTAAATACCAGCAATTAGCCAAAAAGTCAGTATTTAACATCAACTACAATGCACAAACATTAAAAAAAAACTCTCAACTTGGTTATAGGAATGTGAGCCAGCAGCGAAATCAAACCGAAATCAAATCACACGCAGACAAACAAATGCCTGTGGGTTTTGTGAACAAATGGCGAAGGCAGCTGCATCGATACAAAATTTAAAAACTGAAATGCAATAACAGCGGAAATCGCCACAAATGTTGCGGCCAGTGAAATAACAAACAACCGGCAATCGAAATGGCAACATTGGTGCTGGGCCACACCAACATCATTATCAACAACATCATCATCATCGTACTGATTATCATCATCACAAACAGTAACAACATCATCGACATTATTGCTAGGCAATGAAGTGGAAAATTTGTTTGCTCCATACATTGTTGTTGCATGGCGCCTCACCACCTCGCCTAACGAGTTGAAGTGCAACATGTTGTCGATATTGAAAAATCCCCGCAAATAAAAATCAACCAATCGAAAATTAATGAAATGCAATGACTTTTCATAGCCAAACATTTGCCATAAAGCCCAACTACCGATTATTCGTTTGTTTATATTTTGCTGTTTCCTTAAATGGCTCATAAAACAAATTGGCCAAAGTGGAGGCAACCAAACATGAAAAAAGTCAAAAAATCGTAGGTAATAACAAACAATTTATTAATGTTTTACAAATAAACATTATGCCAACGGCAATGGTCAACATTATTAGCTTTTGAATTACAAACAATTAGCACTAAATGATGCGACAGCTCAAGCAGATTTCGTTGGTTGGCAGATGAAATAAAATAGCAGAAATCATTATTGATGGTAATACAAGCAGCGTCAAATTGCATAAGGCTTTTTCCTCATGCCAGATTTATATATTTTGAAATGGGTTAAGGGACATTTCACCACAACGATTTAGGGAAATCTAATATAAGAAAGTAAGAACTAAAGGGTTTAGAAAATCATCTATGGTGAATGTGACACCTTATTTGGTTAAGTTAACCATTTTAAGGATTTATTTTAGGGATACATATTTACGTTATCCTAATGTAAAGGTCCTAACTTTTAGAATGTTACCAAAATCGTAACAACAAAACATATTCTGCAAATGTTATACCTGAAAGGCCTACTAATATAATTACTATATATAACAAATCGTATCGAATTTGGACATATCAAATATAAATTTATATTTTGTAAGAAAATTACCGGAAATTGATCATTTATAAAACCCGCATGAAAAGATTGTCAAATATTTTTATATCGTAAAATTGGCATAACTATTTTCTGTACCTACGCGGAGTTTAAGTGTGATCCACGATTTAATATGTTTACAGTGTTCGGTTTTGTTAATTAATGTCAATGAAGTTTTGCGATATTAACAATGGATAAAAACCAAATAAAGAATGCGTCCCAATTTTTATATTGTAAAGGAATTTCTTGTAATCAACACCTAAAAATGATACAGAAAATTTGTGGCGAGTCTTAATACTTGCACACGAATGGTACAGTGCATTAAGAGGAGAGTCGAAATGTAGTAGAAGATTTCCTCTGGTCGACCATCGACGTCTTCAATATCGATAAAGAGTAGGAAATGGAGACTGAAAATCATCATTTAAGTTTGAGAGAGATAGCTGCTAAATATTCTGTGTCTTACAAATGAAGTCGTAAAATTTCACATTGTTGCTTGGATACGAAAAGTGTTGCCAGTTGACTGATTCCTTGGAATGAGCTGCATTTTTTCAAAAACTTTATAGCCTAAAGATAGCTGAAAACCTGTCAGAACGAGTCAATTCCAAACCCACATTTATAAAACGCTTTATAGTTGGCAATGAGGTTCAGGTTTACGAATTTAACATTCAAACCAGTCAACAAGCTTCGGAATGGCACCTTCCAACAGAGCCGAAACTCATAAAACTATGTCAAAGTCAGTTAAGGAACAAGGTAATGTGTGTCATTTTTTTTATTATTGCGGGTTTGTGCGCTCAGAATTCTTGGCTGAAGGTCAGACGGAAAAGAAATAATATTAGGTGGGCATTATGCGGGATTTGAGTAAGCAAATTCTTTAAAAAAGACCAAATTTGAGGAAACAAAAAAATGGGTGTTGGTAACCTAGAAGTCGCCAGTTCACATGGCTATCATTGTGAACGAATTTCTAGTTCAAAACCCCCAGAAAATGTTATTGAACAACCACCACATTCACCGGATATGGCTATGGCCGTAAGTTTTCTTCCGGAAGTTAAATTATCACTTAGAGGCTGCCGTTGTCAACCGATAAAGGCACAAAAAAGAATTTGAGGCGAGAATTTAAGTCTTTTCCGGAAAATGCTTTTGAAGAATGTTTTGATGATTGAATTATTCAATGCCATAAGTTCGGAAGGGATTTACTTTGAAGGCGATACAATCAATTTATGTGAATAATAAATATTATGTGTTTTATTGACAAACTCCCAGTTTTTTTTAGCATATTGTACGAACCGAAGACTGCAGGAATCGGAATGGGTCATAATTTTACCATTTTGCTTACGTATAATTAATATACTATTATGAGATATCACTCATACGTTCAGTACAAGCTAATGACCGAAGATCCAATGCGGGAGGAGTTGTCGCTTTGTAACATTTTGCACAATTAACATGAAATAAGTGGATATACGGAGAGAATTCATTTGATCTAGAGATGCCGTTGGGGATTATAAATTTAAAGTAAAGAACTCCTAGTGAGGTATGGGAATTCATACAATTATTTAAAATTAAACTTATTAATTAAGATAGAATAAACATATCTCTCTCACAGCGATTGCCTGACAAGAATAACACTGATGAGACGAATTGGAAAAGGAGAGACAGACCCTAAAATACTTGGAATTCCTTTTCATGTGAAGCTTATAATCGATTCGACTAGATCGTCATCTATATCAGTAATGTAAAAATAAATTGTGATTAGTGTAACATAAACATGAGGAATAGTGGCCAATATAAATTCCACAAATGTAGGTTACAGAAGGCGATCCATGAAATTTGAAGAATTTTTTTTATATCCATGCCTTTTAGAGTAAAAGACAAAGTTCTATTCTCAGACACAGGGATTTTATTTTAAGACTCAATGAAGGGGACCTACGTTTTATTAATTATTTCGGACTTTAGTTTGAGATGATTTTATGGGCTTCTACACTACTAGAAGATTTCGCCAAAATATCGACTTACGCTCAAAGAGAGACAGATGGCTGTATCGGGACTCGAATAAAAGATTGTCGTGCCACGGTTATTTACATATGTATCACAAAGATAAAAGATGTGAAACTTGTCCTGCTGATGCATGGGTAATAACGAATGGCAATTCGCCATGTTATCTACGATATTGCGTTGAGAGCGAAACATAATTTTGTCACAAAGCCCACCAAAATTTTTTAAATATATCAGAGATTGTATTATTTCAATCAATTTTAATAATACATATGTTCATTTTCTATTCGATATCATGTCATATCGACATAATACTGTATTTAGTATCACTCATACGTCAGGTTGTACTGTCTAAATTCTAACAAGACCATTCACCATGGTATGTATTTTCGATATTGCGCCATGTTCTAAAGTGAAACATTTAATGTTCATTTTCTATAGTTGATATTTCGGTATCATATCACATCAATATGATATTGTATTTAACGTTACTTATATCACATTTTCTATTCGATATCATGTCATACCGATATAATATTGTACTTGATATCACTTGTACGTCAGATTGTACTGTCTTAATCCGAACGTGGATTGATACGTTCGATGTTGCACCACGTTCCAAAGTGAAACATAATTTCGGCACAAAGCCAATCATTTTTCCCTAGATATATCAAGTGTACCTATACATCATTGTAATTAATATCAATCATACGTTAACGTTGTGTGCTATTTTGTTTCCATAATTGATAGTTCTCAAAGGATATTATGTTAATGTCACTCATATGCGAAGTTTTTTTTCACATCGTGTTAATTTCAATATGAGTGAAGTTCAAATGTCAGAAGTTTTAATATAAATAATGTTAAATGCATATGGATGCAAAATCTTATAATGATTTGCATTTGATAGCATTTGGCCTAAAATTTGGAAATCTATAGGTTAATAAAGTTGACGTTGATGTGGAAATACGCTCCACGATACCAAATATTTTTTTCCAAATCAGCTATTTATTGCGAAACCCCGATATATGTCCTAGCAAAACAAGTGCATCTACAGAAGCTGAAATTTACTGCAATTTTGGGAGTAAAGTGGTGGGCATTTGCGTAATCAACAATGAATTGAACACAGACTTTGCATAGGAAGGAAGCTGTTTTTATGGTGTGTTTTCTTTACATTTTCATGAGAGTTATTACAGCAACGAAAAAGCTATAATTTTGTTGAAATTTTTCATTTGACTAAAGAAATTTTGTTTTTGGATAAGAGTTTTCGGTCCAAAATTAGACCGTAAACCAGAATTTCTATCAAATGTGACTATATGGCAGTAGCATCTAAAAAAAAAACAATAATAATAATAAAATTAATAGTATTTAGATGTAATTCAATTTTACACGAAATACCGATTCTGAAGCGCTATCGAAATGCTTCTTTCGAAATGATAAACACGCATATATTGTGCTATTGGAAGTGATGAAAATTTTATTTTTTTGAATGGCTTCAAAATATTGGTCACAACTGGCCATTACCTTCTCCTATTTTTCTGGCAGCGTACGAAAAATTTGTGGCTTCTTCAAGCTCTGCTCCAACGAATTGTGTGTCGTGGATCGGAATAAGTGGTGATCATAAGGGTCAATGTCTGGTGAATACGGCAGTTGGGGTAGGACTTCCTAATTGACGGTTTCTAAATAGGATTTGATAGACGCCACAACATGTGTACGAACTGTATCACGGAATAGAATAATTTCGTGATATCTTGCATAGCAGTGAGCGCACCTTTGCTTGAGTGCCTGAGCCGATTTCATCTGTTGTGTTCGGTAGAAAGAACTAATAATGACTTCGTCCAGCTAAATATATGATACCAAGTTGATCTAATCAACCCACACATTATAAGCTTTTTTTTAACAATATTCGACCTACCGGTCGATGTTTGGTTTTTAATATTTTTTGAGTTATCATAGTCGATACATCTTTCGCCACCATTGACTACATAACGCAAAAAAAAAGTAAAAAAAATATGTATTAAATCGACATTTAAAATTTATTTAGGTCGATTCATATGAAACCCAGTTCCCTTACATCTGAATAACTTCTAGTAATTTTAAACGAAGTGCAGATGCTTCTTGAAAGCTCTTCTTGTGTTTTCAAACTCACTTAAGACATGTTCGCCATTTGCTTATGTAATGGTGTAGTATTGAATATTAACCAACTTTTTAATATAATGTGTTGAACTTCACTCCTTCCACTATAATTTGGCGGTGGGGCCACCTTTTACAAAACCACAAAAAATTATCTATACTTCTAATAATATAATTAAAGTTAAAATTCCGCCATTATTATTATTATTATTTATTATTTATTATTTATTATTTATTATTTATTATTTATTACTTATTGTTTATTATTTATTATTTATTGTTTATTATTTATTGTTTATTATTAATTATTTATTATTTATTATTTATTGTTTATTATTTATTATTTATT
>JAHXMU010000058.1:1580365-1628270 GCA_019455685.1 Philornis downsi | reverse complement strand
TTTATTAGTATTTATTTATTGTTTATTATTTATTATGTATTATTTATTATATATTATTTATTGTTTATTATTTATTATTTATTATTTATTGTTTATTATTTAATATTTATCATTTATTATTTATTATTTATTATTTATTACGTATCATTTATTATTTATTATTTACTAGTCTTTATTTATTATTATTACATATAATTTTCGTACACCTGATTTCGAGTATATTTATGATTACATTCTAAATATATTTCTCCATATATCCATCATTTCTGTTTTTATAAATTTTACAATTCCGCACTTCAGTCCGTCAAATAATTATGATTATCTTATTAATATAAATGTCTTCTTCTTAGTCACTAACGGACAGCACAAAAATTAACTTTCTACACAAAAAAATAACGAAATCCAAGAAAAACGACAAGCAAACATTGTGTAGTTCATTATCCTCACAAAAAATTGCCAACCAAGGACAAACAATTCAACTTAAATTTTAATACAAAAGTCAAACCTTAGCAATTTAATCTCAATTTGCCAAACTACCGTCCGTATCTTGTTAGCTTTTGTTGTTATCGTATTTCTTTTTGTGTAGTTTATTTTCGTCTCAAGACTTTTTTCCCTACACTTTCTATACTTGATAGCTGGGGAATGGAGTGGATAAAAATGTCACTTTCGCCTTCTTTGTCGCGTCTGGCTAAAGTTAAAGTTGTTTAAGACCGTAGTAAAAGTCATTGATTTTAAAATAAACTGATGCTTTACAAAAATTTGAAATCGCAGGAGTACAAAAGATGAGATAGTATCTTCTTAAGGATATCACCCAAAATGGTTTTAATTTTAGTGACTTTTTGGTAATAACAACGTTTAACATCATTACACGTGTTTTAAACGACTTAACATGTGATAATTTAAATAACTTATTTCCGAGTATTTAAATTAAGTATTTAAGGTATTCAAGTTGAACCCACCTTATCCTAAAATTTTTAGTTAATATTGGAAATTCATAATGAATTTGAAATTTGGAAGCCAAAATTTTTTTTGTTGTGTAGTTGAAGAAATCCACAGTTGATTTCCAACAAATTAATTAAACTCTTTTGGTTTATAGAAAATTATTTGTTTTTGTCGGATTTTTCAGCAAATTCATTATTGTTTTGAATTTGTCAAATAAACTTTTTGGAGATAAGTTATAGTATAGTGTAATATAAATCATGTCCTTTATCTGGATTATTTGTTTTTTTTTAAGAATCAAAGGGGCGATACGATATTGCAGAGTATCCGGCAAGAAAGAATGTACTTTAAATAAGTTTAATTGCCTAAGCAGAACTAAATTCTAAGAAGATGTAACTTGAAAGAAACTTTTCTTATGTACGTACATGCGTTTTAAAGATAATTTTCGCATACAAAACCGTTTTGGAAAATCCTTTTTATACGAAAACTTATCTTGTACAAACCTATTCATATAGGTAAAGACTCTTTTGTTCCAAGTTAGTTTCTACATGAAAAATGTGTTCCAGGAGATTAGTAATAAATTAGTAATCAAGAAAATTTTTGGTAAGAAATCTGTCTTTCATCGAAAACGTCGATGACAACAAGTTTCTTGAAAGTTATATTTCTTAAAAGCTTACCTTCTATGATCATTTTCTGCATAAAAGGAAGGTGCCTTGATAATTTTCCATATGAAAAGTCTTTTATATGATATTTTTCTACAAGAAAAGTATGCTCTATTGCATTTTTCTTTAATAAAACTGTCTTCCGCAATACTTTTCTATAAGTAACGTGCCTTCTACGATGCTTCCCTATAAGAAAGGTGTCTTCTATCAAAGCGTTCAATAAGAAAAGCGACTTTCCCTTGTCAAAAGATTGTCTTCCATGAATACTTTCTGCATAAAAGGAGGATTCCGTGATAATTTTCTACATGTGTGATATTTTTCTCTAAGAAAATCGTGTTCCACAGCATTTTTCTTCATTAAAACCACTTTCCAGGATACTTTTCCATATGTACCGTGCCTTCTACAATACCTCCCTGAAAGAAAGGCGTCTTCCGTGACAGCGTTCAATAAGAAAAGTGTCTTTCATGACACCGTTCAATAAGAAAAGTGTCTTTCATGTCCCGTTTCAATAAGGATAGTGTCAATCGTGGCACTTTTCAATAAGGAAAGCGTCTTTCATGGCACTTTTTTCATATGACAGGTGTCTTCTATGACACATTTCTATGTGTCAAGTGTTTTCCATGACGCCTTTCTCTACGAAACTTTCATGACATGACACTTTTCTATATGAAAAATATGTTCTATGACACTTTTCAGTATGAAAAGTATTTTCTATTACACTTTTTTCTTTTTGGAAAATGTCTTCTATTAAATTTTTCCATAATAAAGCACTTTGATGACAATTTTTCATAAGAAAAGTATCTTATAAAACAATTTTCTGTAAGAAAAGTGTCTTCCATGACACATTTCCGTAATAAAAGTGTCCTCTCTAACACTTTTCTATAAGACAAATAAGTTTATCATGGATTTCGACCATGCCTATATCCTTTAGCACATGATCATTTAGAGTGTTCTGTGGGCCGATCCATTGAGCCCTTTTGTTTGAAATCACGTTTACATTAAGAATGGAAGTTTGTGGGTTAACTTTTTGGGGCCAGGAATTGAGGAGCTGGTTATGAATGACGGTGGTATCTCGGTTGAACGAAAAACTGGCCTTCAAGGAAATATCTGTGGCGCATTAAATTCGCTATTCATGTTGTAAGTTCCTGCCAGTAAGTTAGTACTTTTGGGGCTGTCGTGAGAGATCAATTTTATGAAGACAAATATCAAACTCCAGCACAATATTGCTGGAAAGCCTAGAACCATTGATAATAGACTAAAAAGATAATGGACTGGCTGGTCTGAATCTAGTTGGGGCGGTCTTTTACGTGAAGTTGTACTTTATTGCCGAACCAATACCATTAGAACAAATCGAGTTTATTTCATTGCGTTTTTGATATATATTGTGAATATATAGATTGTTTCGGATACCAACATGTTCGTCATTTTAACTATATTTAATATTTCCTTAATATCCAATATTTCTCCTATATTAAATATTTCCATCTTTATAAATATTTTCGGGTTTTTTTCAATATTTTCAATACTTTGAAAATTTTTAATATGTGCCATATTTCCGATGAAAAGCAAATGTAAAGCACAAAATATCATTTGACTGAAAGTGTTTCGTGATTTTTTGAATCGTTCGTCTGTTTACCTGGCTGAGACACGATAACTGCAGCAAATCGTTACGGAACTGCGTAAAACACAGCATTATGTTTTGCCACATTGTAAATGAGAAATATCGATCCACTGCTTCTGGTAGCTAGCATATCAAATCTGAATGATTTGTCACTTTTTGTTCTAAAGCACCTAATTCGTTTACTGCAGCGACTTAAATTGTTGTCCTTTTTTGCTTCATAACGTTTGGTGAAATTCGAAAACTTCAATGTTTCATCACGCCTATATGAATTGACCAATTTAAGCCATATATTATTGGGTATATCCTTAATTCTGTAGCACTAAGTGTAGTCAACTATGTTGTATATTGAGCGTTTTCCAAAATAAGATCCAAATTATCCAATTTTTCGAAATTCAATATTTACTTTGTAATTCAAAAATTATTTTTTTCCATGGTGTTGATTCGTAACTCTCTGTAAAATTAGGAGAAGATCGGCAAAGTAACCACACCCTCTCTAATAACTTCCATACAGATAATTTTACCCACATATTTCTAGATTGACATCTTTCGTTCAATTAACTAAATTTTGTAAAAATTAAACATATTTATACCAAAATGATCGGCATTGCAACGCTCCTTAGGATATGAAAAATTAATCGCATTTGAGGGCGGTTCCAAAACTAGCCGACCTAACAAAGAAGATACATAAAAGGTTAGGAAAAAGTTTCTTTATTTTTCAACACAATCTCCTTTTAGCTCAATACACTTTTCCAGCGAAATTCAATAGCATTTATACCCCGTTTGTAGTAAGAACTGTCAAAATTCTTAAAATAGCCATCAACCGCTAGCTCCACCTCTTCTTTGTAGACAATTCTTTTACCACAGAGCCATTTCTTCAAATTTGGAAATAGAAAATTGTCTGAGGGAGTCAAATCTGGTGAATAAGTTGCGTGATAAAGCAATTTAAATTTTAATTCATTAATTTTGGCCATCGCAATGGTAGATGTGTGAACTGAAGCATTGTCTTGATGAAGCAACACTTTCATTTTCGCTAAACGCGGTCTTTCTGCCATAATTTCATCACCTAAACGATGCAATAAATTAGCATAATATTCGCAATTGATGATTTTTCCTTTCCAAAGATAATCAATAAGATTATTCTCAAGCACATCCAGAAAACCAGTCACCATGACCTTGCCTGCAAATGGAACCGTCTTCGTTTTCTTTGGGTACAATTCTTCCATTCCAATCCACTGCTTTGACTATACCTTTGTCTCAAATGTAAAGTGGTGAACTCATGTCCAATCCATGGTTATAAGTCGACGCATAAATTGGGTTTTATTGCGGTGAATCATCGCCAAATCCTCTACTGAAATATCTTCATTGTTTTCACGCTGTTTTTGCTCTACTGAAAGCAAACGCGGCACCCATCTTGCGCACAGCTTTCTCATCTTCAATCCTTTTGTCAAAATACGATGTATAGCGTTTTTTGAAATGCCTTTCATTTCAGCTGGCTTACGCACCTTAAGCCGATACTATTTTGTGGTAGTGGTCGACTACTACGGTGTTCGTCTTGACAGCTCATACAGCCTCGCTTAAATTCTGTTACCCAATATTTTACAATCGTAAACAAAGGAGCAGACTAGTCCATAGTTCAATCTAGCCCAGCTTTAGTATTGGTTGGACTGAAGCCTTTCAAATGGAAATGTTTAATTACACAACGTTGATCAATTTTTCCATTTTTAAAAATTCACTGAGATGGTTTACTTTTGATGGCTCAAAGAAAAATACCAAACAACATGGCGCCTTGCAGCTTAAAGCATATGTTTTTTTAACGTTAACGCTTTACACCAAAATATTTTTTTTTCAAACTACTGGCGCCATCTATACACTATGTCGGCTAGTTTTGGGATCGCCCTCATAGTTCGTGTCGGGCACATTGATACCAGAATGATTGGCGATGAAACATTAATGTATTTGGAAACGACTGTGCCTGAAATGTTCGACGCCCTAAGGGTAAGGAATTCCATGTTCGCTTTACAAAGAAGACAGTCAAGCACGCGGTCGGCACTATTTCGTGGTATGGTGTCGGTTCGATACATCGAATTACCGACACTATGACCAGATTCCACTACAACGATATGGAAAGTGTGCCTCTTAAATGAACATTCCAGCAGGATAACGATCCGAAGCATACTTATAAGTTAGTAGTGGATTGGTTCCAAGGATTGGATTAATCTCCGGACTTAAATCCAATCGAAAATCTTTGGGGAGAGTTGAAATAAAGAATTGGGCGTTCTTAAAAATAAGGATCAGTTATAGAATTTTGTTCAAAAAACTTGGTAAGAAATGCCGGTAGAAACCTGCAGGAAGCTTATTGCTAGCATGCTAAAAAGAGTTAACAAAATAACTGAAAATAAGGCTGGATATACCGGTTTTTAACGAAACTCAGCCAATTTAGTAGAAAAAACTTGATTTTTTTACTTTTTTGCTTATCTTAACTAAATATAGTTATTATTTTGTCCAATGTTTTTTTGATGTATTTCTCACTTTTTGAAAAATACTGAATTTAGTTTTTGTTGTTGTTTTAGCATTTATTTTATTTCTAATGTTATAAATAAGTATTTGTTTTTTCTTTTAATTTAAATAAAAAAATATAGGGTGTACTTATTATTTTGACCACATGTGTATATTCTACGCAGAGGTCTTCAAAAAGTTGAAATTCTTGTTTTTAAAATTGTTGCTTTATTTCAGAGTATTTTTTTTTTTGACACAGACTTGGCGATTCACCATTCTTCTTCGGGTACCTGTCAACTTTTCCACCAAGGAAGAAGTTCATGGAATGAAGGTGCATATAAGTTAGATCAACTGTCTGAAATTTCGGTACAAGCTTTTTTCACTTTTCACAATTTTCCAATATTTTAGCATTTTCGGATAGTTTAAATATTTAAAATATTGTCAATACTTGTGTTGTTTTCAGTGTTTCGAAACTTGCGTTTTTGCTAACATTTGCATTATCGACATTTTCAGTGGATTAAATATTTCTGGTAAATTGAAGAATTTTGAAGATTTTCTAATTTCAAATTTGTCATAGTTTTCAAAACAATCCACAAATTTCAAGCAACATCTAAAAGACGAACACTTTGTTGTAAATTCACATTCCGTGTATTATTTCTTTCTGTGCATTTGATTGCCTTGTTGACTTCATGTGCTCTTTCATTCCGCACGCAGACACATTAAGCTTCAACAATAAAATAATATTCACCGAAAAACATGATCCTCCTGATGGCTATTAACACTTGCAACATATGGACAATTTGCAACACACCAAACTCTGCTATTCTCTGCCGGTTATGTATGAATGTATGCGTGGTATGCGAGTGTGGCATATCCAAGTGAAGTGTTGTAATACAATACCAGCAAACATATTCTCCATCCGGTCGAACATTTACACACATCTTCTCACACACACACACCCCTCACACACACAAAATATTTCAGCAATTTCCGTTCGTGAAGCAAATTGTTGAAATTGTGGAAGTTGCCAAAAGGAAAATGTGACGTTAAGAGCGGATCAAAGTTGTGCAAAAATTCAACAAGTGTAAATTTACAATTTATGAGTACTTTTGATACTTGAAATTTTATTGAAATGATTTATAATAATTTAAGTACCGCATTTTCCCTTTACTCTGTATACTCTATGGAGAATTGTTAAATCTTATGAAGCGACGATTACATTAAACTGAAGTTGATGTGAAGTTTATAAAATTAGGCGCAGAAACACTTGAAATAATAATAAGATTTTATGATAGATATCAATTATTCCAAATGAGATCCAATTAAGGAGAGTGATGACGATTGCATTCTTTTAGCCTTACTTTGGGTAGTTTTAAGTGATTGAAAATTCAAATTATTACATTTTTGGGACAGACTTCGGAATAAAGAGCTGAGAAATTTGCCAATGCATTGCAGATAAATGTTGACTCTTTAGAAATGTGAAAATGGATCTTTGCTAAAAGTGGTCTAACTCTGAAGAAATCGTTTAGCCCAAAAAGTCCAACAAGTTCATAACTTCAACCGAAAAAAATATATAAGCAAAAAAGTGAGAGAATAGCGCTTGGAAGTAAAAAAGTAAATCCCATATAGAGACTATGAAAATATTAAAATAATTCAATTTCTAATTCGGTTGTGGATTTTGGAATATTTTAGAAGTTATTTGACAAATTTTAAAGATTGGAACTGGCTTTTAATTAATTTATTAGTCTTTACTAATTCTGTGCATTATTATGAAAGTATGACTAGGAAAGTATTAAGATAACGCAATTTCCGTTTTGGTTGTGGATCGAATTGTGCAATTTTTTAGAAATTATTTGGCAAAATTAAAAGATTGGAATTGGTTTTTAATTAACTTATGGGTTTTCACAAATTCTGTGCATTATTAAATAACTTTTTTACTGCAAAATTTCGTTTTCCAAATGAAAGTATTCTAAAAAGTCCAAATCATCACCCATTTTTGTGCCTTCAACCCAAATCATTGTGGTGAGGTAAAAATGTATTTCAGAAGACAGCTTAAAGAATCAAAAACAAAGTATTTTTTGACCAAAAGTGTTTCATGACTTCCGCCTGTGCTACACGATAACTGCCGTAAATCTATATGAAACTTTTAAAAAAGTTCGCACGTAATAACCAACTAACCTAATATTTGTCATTCCAACTCAATATTGGGCTATACCGATTTGCATTTGTGATACTTCCTTTAGAAATTGACCAATTTTCTGAGTTTAAATTGGTTCTTTGTAACACCTCATTTATAGAATACCCATCTAAATTTCTACTCTTTGTATTGCCTTATAATGCGTGATAGAATTCAATAAAAATTGACCGACTGATCGTACTTGTTCTCTTCTCAATCGCTCGAAATTTAGTCAAATATGAAAGCGCATAGCCACAACTTCTGCTAGTTCCCATACAAATTTACCGAGGTTCCAAAATCTAATCTTTGCTCTATAATTTCTAAATAGAAGGCTCAGTACTCTAAGTTTGGTTTTCAATTCTTTGTAAGAATTCGGAAAAAGGTTCAAGTAATCATACTCCTTCTGGTACTTGTCATACAAATTACAGTTTTATTTATATACGAGTGGTTTCTAAACCGCTGATCTCGCAAGGCTGTCAGCTGTTAAATAAGAATGAAGCATTAAATGCCTATCATCTGAAGTGTTATTTATTTACTGAATTTACGAATATGGATCGTTTATTAGCCAAAAAAAAAAATGGGAAAATAGTTAAAACTTACTACAAAAGTGGTGATTCAAACGTGGGCTTTCAATTGAACAAAATTTTGCTTCAGTGATGAAGCTCATTTCTCACTCAGTAGTTACGTCAACGAGCAAACTTGCCGTATATGAGGCTCGGAAAACACTGAAGTGATTGTAGAGAAGCCATTGCATCCGGAAAAGGTAACCTTTTTTTGGAAAACTACCTCAAAAAGGATCTACTTCTGCATACACTTCAGAGACAGTCACTTAAATGAATTTTAAATTAATTAAATTGTATTTCGTATATAATGACAAGTTCCAAGCATTATCATGAAATAAAAGTTTTATCGAAATTATAGCTTTATGTGTGTTTTATTTAACTTTACTTGAAAACGAACAATTGGTACAATCGGAAAACTGAACACCAATGTCTAATTCTAACTCCAAAAATTCTTGCAGCCATGCCCACTCAATTTATTTCAGTGTATCCTTTTCACAAACTTTTGGCATACTCTCAAAATCTAAATAAGGAGAAAATTATGCATGCAATAATTGAATAATTTAATAATTGTGTGCCTTCTGGCACCGTCTTGTTGAAAGCAAATGTCACCCACGAACATATCTAGTAATTTAGTTACAAATAACTGGGTGACCGTATTGCTATTGTAAACACCATTATTGCCTGACCAGATGCTTGAACACGGACACATTAAGTCTGCATTTGTAATTAAGCAATTCTTTATTAATTTCTGAACCAAAAGGAATGATTTTGAAGATTAAAAAAGCCATCAAAATGAAAATGAGCATCTCTGCTAAATAGGATTTCGTTCGAAAAGTTAGCATCTTCTTATAACTATTCCATAGCCTGAGCTTTAAGATTTCACTCAACAATAATTTGTCGCGCAAATGGCACGAAATTCAAAACATGAAGAATGAAAATTTATGAGCTCCCGTTATTACAATATGAGAAGCCGAAAAAACTGTTGCCTATTTTTGGGCGGATGTTTTACTTTGTTCGTACAATTATATTAATGAGAATCGCTGCATTGTAAATAAAACAAGCTAAGGCGTTAATGATCGCAAGAACTCATTTAAATGATAGCTTTTAAAACAATCTTCCCATCACTGTGAATCGACTACCTAAAATCGAGAAAATATAACACAATCTTTTAATACCGTAACAATCTTTTCAGCTTCATAGTGCTGATTTCCTCCCCCTAACTTTTCTTTTGCATTCAAACTCCCAATTTCGCGCAGTCATTTACTGGCATTTACACATTTCATAGTTATTAATCAGATTAAGTTCTATAAAATTAAATTCATGTTGTTGCATGTCTCTGTCTATTAAAATGCAATATGATGTTGCCATAATTACATTATCTGGCTTCATTGTCAGTTCGGTGCGTGCTGGTGGCAAATAATTGTCTGTCTCCAAGTCTATAACTAAATAGCCAAATATTAACTTACACAAAATCTCTGCTGTTATGAAATCCCATTTAACTATAAATCTCTCTCTCTCTCTCTCTCTCTTCCTCTCTTCCCCTCCCTAGGGTCACTGTCACCACTATGACTCTTTGCTAGCTAATTTGATATTGTACAATTTTGTAGTTGCAGTTAACTTTTGTGTGGCTGTGTAAATAATTTGGTGTTAAATTTACATTAAAGTTATCTTATACCTGTGTAATAATTTGTAGTGTTGGTTATGCTCTGGCAATACTCAACCAAATATGGCTAATTGTAAGAATTACGTTAACATGAACTGATTTTGAGCCAATTATAGCTGGCCACATTTCATTGTATGTAGTTTGGAACTGAGAAGGGATTTGACCAGAGTTGATTAAATAATAATAACATGAGGTTGCAAGCGCAATTACCTTGAGGATTTGAAATTTCGCATTATTTTCAATACGAACTACGAACTACACGGTAGAATTTATTCATAAAGGCAAGCTTTTTAACAGTAATCAAAGAAATGATACATAAGAAGAATAAAGACGAGTTAATTCAGACAAGCCTGTGTATTAGCCAAATGACTTCAGATCAAATTTTGTGTAAGGACACACATTTCCAATGAATTTTCTGTAAAGAAAGGTTATCCTTGATAAACTTTCCCTTAAAAGGAGATAGCATATGCTATAAAAACATTCATTTTTCCAGCAGCACAATAGCCTTCAACAAATTTTGATAAAAAAAAGTTTATACAACAAAGACAATCTCAATGAAAAATATAATTTTGTTCTTGCAACTATAAAAAACGACTTTTCTACAATGACATTGATCTATTAAAAAGTAACCACTAGAAATGTTGTCTCGAGAAAACTCTTCATAAAACAAATTGTCTTAGACGCTTTTTTCTACAGTGAAAACATTCACAAAATTTGCATAAGACATAGACGAAATTTTTGTACGAAAATTTGCCCCAAACGAGGTTCTCATTAAGACAAGTTGTCTAAGAAAAATTTTCCATAGTAAAAGATTTCTCAAGTAAATCTGATTAACTTTCCTGTAGCAAAGTTTTGTCAAACAAATTTTCCAACCAAACTTTTTTTATTTTAATTTCTGATAAAATTTCCTCTGGAAAGAGTTATCTCAGACAAAATTTCCCTGTCGAAGAAGACAAGACAAGCTTGAAAAAGAAAAAGTTGCTTCAAGCAAAGTTTTCTATTAGAAAAATAAATAAAATACATACACTTTTTTATACGAAAAACATATTTCTACTGAAAATACTGTGAAAATACTGCCTTAAACGACCTTTTCTACTACTTCAGACAAACTTTTTGAAGGAGACATTGTCTCAGACAAAGTACTCTATGGGGAAAATTGTTTTAGACAAATTTTCATGTAGAAAAACGTATTTTCGGCTAAGTTTTCTACAGGAAATATAACTGCAAACGAACTTTTCTTTAGAAAATTATCAAATTATTCATAAGAAGCAAATTATTCTAAAGAAAAATTGCGTCAAAAAAATTATCCTTCCGGAAAAGTTGCCTCAAATAAACCTTCTTAAAGAAAAGCCTCAGATATACCTTCTTATCGAACAATGTGTTTCATATAAGCTATCTTGCGGGGAAACTTGTCTAATACAAACGTTTCTATAGAAAAATCGGACTCCGACAAACTTTTTTAGAGAAAAAATTTTCTAGAGGAAAAGATATCACAATCACTTTCCTGTAGGAAAAGTTGCCATAAACAAATTTTTCTGTAGAAAAAATTGCTTCAGTTTTTTGTTTCGAAAAATTTATCTCATGCAAGCTTCCGTCTAGGGAAAATTATTTTATACAAACTTTCCTGTAGGATAATTTGCATCAGACAGACTGTACGGTTGGAAAGTAGTCTTAACTAAACTTTTCTATAGAAAACGCTGTCTCATTTAAATTTCCTTATAGGAAAACTTATATTAGGCAATGTATCCTGTAGCGAAAGTAACCTCGGACAAGTTTTCTTATAGAAAGCGTTGTCCCATATAAACTTTTCTGTAGAAAAGTCGCAGCGGACAAGCTTTACTGCTGGAAAACAAGAGCCAGATTTTTCTGTATATAGCTAAAGTAGTTACAGATAAACTTTCCTATGGGAAACAAGGTGTAGGACAAACTTCTTATAGTAAAAATTACCTTATATAAATTTTTCTAGAGAAGTTTTCTCAGACGAACTCTCCAATAGAGAAGGAGGTCGCGGATAGTTTTTTCCAATAGGAGTATTTGTCTCATATGGAAAACATATATTTCCTGCACGTAAGTTTGTTTAAGGCAATTTTTGCTAGGAGAAAGTTTGTTTGAGACAATATCTCTTATGGAAAACTTTGTCCTAAGCGTCTTTACCGATAGAAATGTTGTTGCCGTGGACAAGCTTGTATAAGTTTGTGTAAGATAAATATTTCTATAGGAAATTTGGACTGAAGCAACGTTGCCTATAGGTAAAATTTTCTTATTGTTGCCCAAACACATTATTCCAAAATAAACTTTTCTACAGATTAATTTATCCCAATCATACTTTCCAGATGGAAAAGTAATCTCAGGCAAACTATCCCATACGAAAAATTGTTCTAGGAAAACTTTGCTAGAAGGAAAATTGCCTATGAATGAATTTTCATATAAGGAAAGTTGTTTCAGACAAACGTTTCCACGAGAATGGGTTTCCCAGAGAAGTGTTTATATTTGAAATTGTCAAATCCTTCTTTGAGAAAGTTTATTTTAGAGAAATTTTCTGTATGAAAGTTGTATTAGATAAACTATTCTGTAAAAAGATTTGCTTCGGACAAACTTTTGTACAAAAAGTTAAAACAAGCTTTTCTGAAATAAAAGTTGTACAGTCAAAGAGTATCTCAGTATCAAAAAGTGTCTCAGTCAAGTTTTTCTATTGAAAAAGCAGTCGTAGAAAAACTTTCAAACTTTCTTGAAAGAAAAAACCTATCAGACAAACTTCCTTATAGGAAAAGTTATTTTAAACAAATTAATGCTTTTGAACAAACTTTCCTGTGGAAGTTGGTGGCTTTGTCCTGTAGTCTTGCCGAGTTTTTTTGTCGGTGACTTCTTCTTTTGTATCCTTACATAGTCCTGGGCTTCTACTTTTGTTTCAACTCATAGTTTTTCTCAATATATAGATTTCTTAAATTTATTTTAAATTGCTATTTGCAATTGTATTAATTAAAATAAATATATATAAAATACTTGAAAATACGCCGAATAATACTCACCAGTTACTGGGACAGAGAATAACTTTCATTGCTTCTGGGCCGTCATCACATCACAGTAGAAAATTGCTGAAAATATATAAAGAAAGGCAACATTTCCGTTAATCTCTGATTCTTTTATGTTGTGGAAAAGCAGAGAAAGAAGACATTTCATAAATTAAAAATTATATCTAATAAAATTAATTTACTTCGGGTAGTAATGACAAAGTCAGAGAAGATGGAACGGAAGAAAATACTCTGAAAATGTGCTGATTCATTCATCACAGTGATAATTATCAAAACTCATTAAAGTCTCACACTCCTGGCGAAACATATCGTACAAATTGAATAAATTCCAATCACATAAATGATGACCCCAATTTTTCTTCGTAAGACATAAAATATAAACAAAGAAATGGTAAAAACTTCCAAGATAACATCATTATTCCACTTTTCGCCATGACACTCCCCTGTATAAAGGAATATCAGTACCAGCTATTATAATCGTTATAGGCTGTTTGAAGCAAATAAGTCTATGAGCAAAGAAACGAGATCTACCTGTTATGCAAACAATCGTAAAAATGTATTATAATTCTCTCTATTCCATTCAACCGCTAAATGTCTGTCTGTGTGTCGCTAATATATACATATACATATATATATATATATATATATATATATATATATATATATATATATATCATAACAATTTTTATTGTTGTAGAGGTATTAAAGCATTTTATTTTATATTGTGTGTGTCGGTATTTGTGTGCATCAAGGATGTCATTACCACACGCAAACAACAAACCGGATAATTAAGACATTTTGCCCATTTTGAGGAACTGTTGCTAAGGAAATGAAAGCCCAAGAACATGTATGCCCTCCATATTATTCGGAAGATGAATAATGTGCCCTTAGGTCTTGAAGTAAACGGCGGTTACAGATAATTATTGTTATTATTATGATTGTGTTGACATTGCGGGACAGTGGTTTGGGTGCCGTAAAATAAGTTTATGGAAATTATTTACTACATTTTTTTCTAAGATAATTTTTATATTCAAATTTTGTAGTATTTGCAATATTTTCAATGATTTTTTAACATTACTAGTACTTTTGAAACATGTGAAAACTACCGGAAGAGTTATGGCAATACTCTCCGTTTTCATTCTCAGAACTTAGTTCACTAAACACACAATATGAGCGAAATATTAATGAATCTAGTACAACTACTAGAAAGATATAAAGCTAAGAATGTATAGGTTAACTCGGTAATTTGTATGGAAGATATCAGAAAGAACGCTTTTACTTGGTCAAATCAAATTGAACGTAAAAAAACATTGAACAAGAACGTACGCTTCCCCACCTACCGTTTAGAAATTACAGAGAAACAATTTAACAGTTTGTATGGGACTTAGCAGAAGGAGTGTTGATTTTCATTGTGAGGCCTTACTTTGGCAAACGCTCAGCGTTTAACAAATTTGACTAAATTTAGTTGACTAATTTTAGTGCAACCGTATAAGAGATATTAATCTAAGAATGAGTGGGCTAAATGGCCCATTTGTAAGAGAGATTTTCCAAATTCTGCCGAGCATTACAAACAAATGCAATGAACAAAAATTTGAATTAGTCCAGTCTATGGATATGCAGTTACAGGAAAGAAAACTAAATTTTCGAAATTCGTTTACAATATTCAGCTATGATCTGGCAAAATTTTATGTTTTGACAAGTTTTGGCAAGTTTAGTAATGATTTTCGAATGTCCATCAGCCAGCTAACCAGACAGACCGACATCGTTCAATCGACTTAAAAGGTCATGAAACACATTTGGTCAAAAGGTACCTGGTGCTTTAGAAGCTTCTTTCTGGGTGCTGCATTTTTGGCCGTATCAAACGAAATATACTTTAATTCTTTCGGATGAGGGTACACATATTCTTTTGGGTAAAGACATTATCATTTCATGGGGCGAAGGTTCAAAAACAGGTT
This sequence comes from Philornis downsi, assembly GCA_019455685.1. NCBI lineage: Eukaryota > Metazoa > Arthropoda > Insecta > Diptera > Muscidae > Philornis > Philornis downsi. The sequence goes on along the minus strand of JAHXMU010000058.1, from coordinate 1,613,163 downwards.
AAAAAAGGAACAAATCTGGTGCTATCGCTCATCTCAAACTGGTACAGCTTGTATGTCGAACAGTTGTGACAGAGGCCCTTCAGGCTATGATGGGTGCTGCCCCGCTGGATCTTGTTACAATCCGTTGTGCGGTGGAATTCAAGGCCAGGAAAGGGTATATGCTGACGGCAACGGATTGGCCCATTGAGGGGGTAGAGAGCATGAGTAAGGCTGAGCTTAGGGGCTCTTGGACGAAAGTGTCTTGTCGAGATGGCAAACACATTGGGAAGAGTGTCAGAACGGAAGTGCTACATTTAGGTTTTTTCCAGATGTTAGGTTTGTTGGGAGAAACCCTGGTTGGTTGGTTTTAACCACTGTCTTTGTTTCTTGCTGACGGGACATGGGTCACTCAAAGCCCTGTCCGATCGCAAGCCGTGCAACTGTGGTACACCAGTCGATGACTGGCGGCACGTTTTGTGCAAATATCCCTTATATGCAGATATAAAGGACCTCCAGAGATTAGCGGTAACAAGGTCAGGGGATGACTGGATAGTCAGAAATATGCTCTCTACGCAGAGAGTTTTTTTTAGATCAACGGGGTTTGCTTCCAGAGCGTCTGCTAGGCGTAGAGCTACTACGCCGTAGTTATGGGAAGTAAGTCTGCTGACGTTTTCAAGGCAGTCTGACCTGAGGATTGACCGGCTGTGCGACTGTTGCTCGAATGCAGGCGCACCAGCCGCTGGGGTTGAAACTGGGAGTAGGTTAGCTACAGGGGCTTTGTCTGGTACCGGGGGTGATAGGGATACACACGGGCAGGTTTCGGGTTCGTGTCCTGTAATCTGTATCTTTTTGATCTCTCGGGGGGTACGGACAGGCATGGGTTTTCCCTATGCCTATATTTCATGGTCGCCGTTCGCCGTCGCCGAACGGAAGGGGTTTGGAGTTTTCGCTGTCTCCCACCGGTGGGGGTACTGCATTCTTGGGTCTCCGTGCTTGCAGGTATGTTAAAATGTCCAATATGTACTCTTTTGCCAAAGGGCGACCAATCCCGTGAAGTATGATGTATAAATAACAATTTGGTAGTAGCTTTGCTTTTTGCTTTGCTACGCAGCTCCGCCCGTGAGTTTGACCGACATCGTTGGGATCACGAGGCCTCCGTCTGATCATTGATGTAGGACCCCTAGTGGGAGCATCACGCGGGTTACGGTATATTGACATAATTGAGAGTGTCTCTCCTCTTACAGCAGAGGTTGGACGTAAATAAGGGTGGAAGAGGGATAAAAATAGTGTCATTGCTCACAAATAAATGGCTGAAGCTACAATAATAAAGTTGCGTTTATACACTTTTTTGCTTTTGCTTTGAAGTCGGGTTAAAAAGGGAATTTTTTGGAAATTCGTACTTGTAAAAGGAGGAACCAGAAAGAAGAGGATAAAATTGACATTATTGCTAACAATAACAGATCGTGAATCATCAATTTGGGTTTGTAAATTCACCAGAAGGGATTTTGCATCCTTATGGGATAAAACATGAAGCAATGAGGATAAAAATTATGCCATCGCCCAAAACAGACGGTCGATGCTGGAATCACCAAAATTAATGTAAACATTACTATTACGATGTAGGCACAACAAGCAGTCGAGGCAAACAGTTGGAACAAAGAGTTGCAGGTAAAGCCATAAAATTGGGAATGTAGATTCCTCTGTAACAAAATGCTTGCGATGAAGAGGAATTTTAGAAAATTTATGGTGCAAAACGGGGAATAAAGGGGTCGAAAAATGGGACTATCCAACACGAAGTGACTAAAGCCAAAACCATCAGGTAGTACTCGCGCAATGTTTGGAGATATTTTGAAAACTATTCTTTTAAGATAAAAACAAAGAAGAAAAGGGCACAAACTGCATAGCCGCATGGAGTCAAATGGCAAAAACTGAATTTTTTACAGGACTGCCAGAAACTGAAGTCATGAAATTAGTTGTACACGTATTTGAACAGGGAAGAAATAGGGACAAAATTTAATCCAACTAGATTTGAAAGCTGATAATGAAAAGAACATGGAAGTTAACATAGAAACTTTGCAATTTGAAGAGCAGAAACTGAAGTCATGAAATTAATTGTACATTTTATCCAGGAACATCATGAACATACAAAGCTTCGAATTCAACAGGAAATAATTCGGAGAAAAATTTAATCCAACTAAGTCTGAAGGTTGAGAATGGAGAGAATAAAGTAAAGTATTACATTTGTCTTATTGCCTGTCCGCATTTTATTAATGGATTTTAGGAAAATCACATTTTCAGGGAAAGATCATAAACGCGAAGTAAAAAAACTATATTATCCAAAATATGAACTTAAAATAGGAACTTAACTGAAAGTGGGATAAAAAGCAATACCTCTGTGATTAAACCGAATCGCTGAAATTGGCAAAGAGATTCCTCCACAAGTGTTGAATAAGAGGGATTCAATTTTTATTATTAAATTTTCACATAAATTCTTCACGTTTTATGTACACTACTATTTTTAATAACTTTACTACTTTTGGTGTTTTTAACGTTCAGTGTTTAATAACGCTTTGAAAATTTTATTATCTCTAAAGTGTTCATTATTTTCTAACGTTGAATGTAATCAATACTTTCAGTATTTTGAATATCTTTTGAAGTTTAGAGTAAATTTGGGAAAAGTTAGCTGAATCTCTAAAATTATTTTTCTTTGCCAAAAACATCACGGTGTCACTGTGCAAAATGATTAAAGATGCCACTAATATCATACAATCTTGCTTTGAGATTTACTATTGGTTGTCAAATATGTGAGACCTGCTGCACAATAAAATTAAATATTTCCTTTAACTTCTTTTGCGCTACAGGGCCATAAGCGAAAACGTCACAATAATAATAATCGCGTTTCTCCCCCCCTTCCTTTTAAATTTTTTGGAAAACTGTTTTCATTTGCGTGACAATGAATCGGTTTCCGCCATGCAGTACAGGCAGAAGTAACCGGAAACACCAAAAGCAAATGTAACTGTAGTTGTTCGCATGACGTTGTATGAGCATGAATGAATGCCCCCTCTCTCTTTCTCTTTCTGTGTTTGTATACAAATGTGTGTGTTTCTCATAACTTTAGGCAATTTTAGATTGTGTATGCTTTTGCTGTCTGTCCTCGTCGTTAAACGTTCGCTCGCATTCATAACGATGTCGACATGCGACTACCAATCATACTACAATCATTGCAGTTCGTAAAACCAACACATCTGACTTCCATCCCATACCGAGCTGTTATTACATTCATGCAAAGGTTCGTGGTGTTGGTAGTCAATTGCAGAGAGTCTGGCCGTACGAGCAATTCTCTGCTGTTTACTGTTTTCAAGCTGATTAATTGAGTGCGTGAATTGATTTCCACTTGTGGTTTACATTTGATTTTCATCACATCGCCTGAGGCCATAGAAAATTGCAAGAATTTTATTCAATTTTTATTTGCTTTTAAAACGAAAGTGAATTTTGGAACTTGCTGTTCGACAGGGTAGCGCAAAGTAATTGAAATGTAATTTGAATATAAAATTTGAGGAAAAGGGGGAAAAAATAAGTGGCTTCTGCAAGGACTCTAACCAGAAAAATAAACTGCAGTTACACGGAATGATAAAATAGATTAACATTAAAATTAATTAAAAGGATTTAAAGAAAAGAGGAAGCTTAAAGATTTCTATGCAAACGAAATATTTTGAACTATACAATGTCACATCAATTTTAGGTTAAATCTTTCCATTATTATCAATACTGGCAAGTAATATTTCCAGCAGAGCTACCAATTTCATAGAAAATCCCGCCGACGCTGTTACAGATAGAAACTTTCGGTGACGATTTCATCTCAAACGGTTATTAAAGCGAATAGTCTTAGCATCATTTCTAAAAAGATGAAAAAAGTGTTTCGTTCCTTGATCAAACATCTACACATGGTAAGTTTGTATGATGTTCATCGTGTACAATTCTGGGAATTCATTCAAAGCTGGTGATATTTCCACTGTTCAGTAAAAATGGGGAGGTCATTGAGACCTCCGGTATATCACAGAGTACAGTGCTTTTTGTTTATAAACAATTGCGGATAAATTACTGCTTAGAAATGTTTCAACCAGGAATCGTTACCGAAAAGAAAATATATTCGGAAATAATTTTGATTTGTTTCAATTTCAGGAATCTAAATCAAAAAAATATACAAATATACTCTGATTTCGACAACGCAATCAAAAGTGTATTGAATTTTGTTTCTGTTTCACATATCTAAAACGAAATTACAAACAATTTGGATTTTGATTCTTGCAGCCGAAACGAAATTACAAACAATTTGGATTTTGATCCTTGCAGCCTAAATGAAATTACAAACAATTTATTCTGATTGAGTTTGTGAAACCTTTTGTTCGTATTTTATTTTAAAATTTTCAATCCAAAAAAAAAAAAAAAAAACAGATTACATTTTTGAATACCTGTGAACATTTGTGAGAGTCTGGCATTGTTTTGAAAATAAGTTAATTGAAATATTTTTACCTTTCGCAGTTTGCCATTATGCCTTTTTCGCTGCCAAAAAATGTTACTACATTTGACATTAGTTCTGATTTAGATCAAGAAACGAAACTGCATAACGCTATATTTTCGTTTCAGGTTCTCGAATCAAAGTATATGTTTCACTATGTTTCGATCGAGAAAACGCTATATTTTCGTTTCAGGTTCTCGAATCAAAGTATCTGTTTCACTATGTTTCGATCGAGAAATAGAATTATTATAGTCTTTTTAATTTTGTTTCAGGTAAAAATCAAATCAATGTATGGGATGAGTCGTTGTTTCGAATATGAGTCAGAAACAAATTTCTAATGCACATTAAATAAATTTACAATATCAAACCCGAGTTCAAAGCAATTGTCTATATAGTGATGATTGAAAAACTAATGCAAAGATGCAGCTTTTCCTTATCTTGTTTTTATATCCAGTTAGTGAATAATTCGGGACAAATTGTTTTGGTTCATATATATATATAAATTTTTTTTGGCTATATATATATATCTTTTTTCTCTACATTTTGAAAAGTGATTATCAATTTTATCATTTATTATACATTTTGTTCCAGTATTGTCAATAGGATACGTATATAAAATTTAAAATAACGTGTTTTATTATTCGATTTATCGGTTCATGTTTACTTTGTATTGTACATCACAATTAGTTTAAATTAGACTTAGACAGGGTTGGAAAAGGAAAACACAACAAAAGTCAGTTATTTCCAAATACTCTTTATGAATACTATTCTTATGAAACTCTCCATACGTGTTAAAATGCGTAACAACAAAATATTGTTTTAAAATTGCTTTTGTGTTTCTTTGTGAATACCCAGTAAAAAATGAGCATTCTGGGAAGTTTAAAAGATCAGCTGATCGTGGTGCAGAAGTGGCCAAAAAATGGATAATCATCGATGAACGAAATCGATGATAACATCAATGAATAAATTCGCCGTACGAGAGATGCTGCAGATCCTCTAAAGTAATGAATAGTCTGAAGATAATGCTTATGATAATTTTGTTCTTTTAATCGGAACTCACATAACTATTTAGTTTAAGTCATTAACAAACACACATTTTAAACACATTTCACAAAATTTTAAGTTTATCCATCGGAAACAAAAAATAATACTTAAAATGTTTAATATTCTTATAACGAATGACGGTTATAGCGCTTTAATTTCATCGGTTTCTATGGTGTAATTAAAATGAGCTTCCCAAGAAGCAGAAAATATCATCACATAGCATTTGTGGTAGCTATGAAAATACTACTCTCTGGAATGACTTGCACTTTTTTACAGGGTAAAGTGTTAAAAGAAAGATTAGCGTTCAACGTTGAACTTGAAATAAATATCAAGAAAACCAAAGCTATGAAAACCAACAACGTTAGTACAGTGAACATCGTACTACAAGGTCAACCAGTGAAATATGGAGATAGTTTATGCTATGTAGGCAGTACAGTACAGATGCAAATAACAGGTTTAATAAAGCGGGAGCGGCCTTCGGACGAATACAATTAGTATGAAAAAGCTTCAGATATCCAGACGAGCCAAGTTCAGAATATTCAACGCATGCGTGAAACCAACTCTGTTGTACGGAAGTGAAATCTGGCTAGTATCGGATACCGTTATGAAAAAGCCACAGGTAGTTATTAACAAGTGCCTCAGAATCATATGCAGGATATTCTGGCTTAACAACCTCAGCAACATGGATCTCTAGAATCTAACTAATGAGAAACCTACAAGGGTGGTTCGACAAAACAAAGAAGACACAAAAAAGTTGGAGAAAATATTCTTTATTTCCCAGCATAATCTTCTTTTAGCTTGATACACTTTTTCCAGCGATATTCAGTAGCTTCTATACCTTATTTACAGTAAGAACGATCAAGCTCCTTAAAATGGACGTCAACCGTAGACTTCACCTCTTCATAGTTGACTAATGTTTAACCACCTACCCATTTTTGCAAGTTTGGAAATAGAAAATGGTATGAGAATGCCAGATCTTCGAATTTTAATTTATTAATTTTGGCCATCGCAATAGTCGATATGTGAATTGGATCGTTGTCTTGATAAATCAACCCTTTCTTTTTCGACAAATGCGGACTTTTTCCATAATTTCATCAGCTAAATGCTACAATAAATTAGCATAATATTCGCCGTTGATGGTTTTTTCTTTCTGGAGATAATCAATACAAATAATCCCATGTGCATTCCCCAAAAAAAGACGTCATGAACTTGCTTGCAGGTGAAACCGTTTTCGCCTTCTTTAGACACCAATCTCTCATTCCAATTCACTGCTTTGACTGTTATTTTGTCTCAGGTGTGAAGTAGTGGACTTATGTCTCACCCATAGTTATAAATCGATGCATAAATTCGGCTTCATTGCGGTGAAACGTCGCCAAACTCTACTACTGAAACATCTTCACGACGCTGTTTTTGCGAGCGTGGCACCCATCTTGCGCACAGCTTTCCCATTTTTCAAATCTTCGGCCAATATACGGCGTAAAACACTTTTTGAAATGTCTATCATTTCAGCTAACTCACGTACCTTCAGCCGACGATTATCCAACACCATTTTGTGGATTTTTTTAAAAGCATCTGGCGTGGGCACCTCAATTTGTCGTCCATTACGGTGTTCGTCTTGGCAGCTTGTACGGCCTCGTTTAAGCCTATCCAATATTTTATGCTATCCAATATTTTATGATCGTAACCGAAGGAGCAGACTCGCCCAAAATAGGATCTAGATCGGATTTAATGTTGGTTGAACTGAGACCTTTCAAACGGAAATATTAAACTACGTAATGGTGACCAATATTTTCCATTTTAAAAAAATTTACTGAGTTCGCTTACTTTGGATGAGTCAAATAAAAATACTAAACAACGTGGCGTCTTGAACATATGTTTTATAAAATTGTCATTTTTGATCAAATTATTTTTTTTTTTTTGAAACTACTGGCACCATCTATACGTCAGCTCGGCTAGTTTTGGCGCCGTCCTCTCATACCGACACAAGTAAAATTCAGAAAATGCAGTTTGATCGGGCATACCATGAAGAAGAAGACGATTAGCATCACAATGATGGCGCTAGAGTGGAATCGCCCTCAAGACTTAAGAAGCTTTGGTCGAATAAAGAATACGTGGAGACAGACGATACTCCAATAACTGGGACGGAACAATCTTACATGGGAAGACGCGAAAGTAATAGCATCAAACTGAGTAAGATGGATATGCTTTGTGGACGCCATGTGCTGCATTGAAGGGTAATGGAAAGGAGGTCCTATATAGTTTAATGCTCGGAATATTTTGAATATTCAGAGTGTATAAATATGATGTTTATACTTACGTTTTTACCAAAACTTTTTAAAGATGATGTTTATACTTATCTTTTTCTATCAAAAGTTATTAAGAATGAATTTAAAATGAATTTGCAAACGCTCCATGAACATATCTAATATATTATATATATTATATAATATATAAGATTAAATCAAATGGTACTTTATGCTACCTTTTTTGCCCTTTTTGGGGTGAAGATATTGAGAATTGTTCATAAGGAAAATGTCAGATATAAGTTAACGAAAGCCAGAAATTACACTTGTAACTATAATAAATTGTAAAACCAAAAAGCAGTTACTCTGCACAGTTCAAGCGGTAAGTATCACAGCTTCCCCTTACACTGAATTGAAATTAATTTCTTAATTTCTTTTATTTCAAACCTCCAACCAAATAATTTCTCAAATCTCTTGAGAAATTATCTGATTAAAAGGCGCCATAATATTCATCAGCAGATCGACTTGCCTTCACAGCGGTGCATAAGATCCCAAAATACAGTCCACAACCTACTCTAGAAATTTCCAACCGAGTCCAGTGTCGATCATCACATCAAATTGATTGCAGCTATAACAAAAACGGTCGATTTGCCCCAGCTGCATTCAATCAGCTGCTACTTCTTCACCCATTTCTATTCATGGTCCTTTTATTCACAGAGTATATTGAATATTTTGTATGCTTTTGAGACATTTTGCATATTTTGAATGTATTTTATATTTGGAATATTTGGAAATTTTGGAAGTTTCTTTGATATGTTTTGAACCTCGAAATATATGGAATACTTGTATTACTTTTAACCATGTTGTTGTAGTTTTTGTTTTTGTCACTACTATTGTGCTTAAATTATGACCCATAATTCCTGGGCATTAATTTTTTTCTATTTTGTGTTGATTAACTGTTGCTTCATTTACTACTACTCCAATTTCATTCTACCATAACGACACTGGTTCGTAACAACAAAAAATGTTAAAAGCATTATAATTTATTATTGTTTCCCTCTTTGGGCATTGTTTTTGTTGTCAAATAACAAAATACACATAATGACAATATGTTAACAATAACATAAATGTATTAAAATTTAAGTGATAAATAAACACAGACATTGCAACAATTTCATAAATAATCTGTTAGAAGTACAAGTGTACAGATGTGTGTCCAAGAGAATGCTACATATGTATAAATACTTTACATTTTGTACGAGTATATCGTATCGTACACACTGTTACAAGAGCATACGAGCACATACATTCCATGTATGTACATATAAATACATATACATTTATGTGTTTATTATAATCAAAACATTAGATGGGAAATTATGTTTATTTAGTAAATTTTGTTTGTTTGTGCAAAATTTGTAGTTTTTATTCGTACGAAATTTAAATGGTCTCTACTCTATGGAACATTTCATTTGTTGCTACTCTTTTAGTCAGTGAAAAGTTTATACTGGAAACGATGCAAACACGTGCTATGAATATCTATCTGTGCATGTAAACAGAGAACATTGTGTGTGTGTGTCTTTAATGATAATAGCAACAATATGCCATTGTAATGTATTTGTCAAATGATTTTACATACAAATAATAGCAATAGGGAGCTCTGTAGGCAACAGTATTTCAAAGGTAAACAAATTTGAAACAACTTTAACAGCTAACATAAAGATTAGCAGCTAACTTTCATTAAATTAATGAAATTTTCTATTCTACATGAATTTTGTCATAGAAAATCAGATAAACCGAATTAATGGATTCTGAGTTCTTCTACATTGAAAAACAAAAAACAATTTCCCCTGCATTTCATGAATAAGGTATGGCAGAGCTTTTCACATTCAGTGAGCTTAAACGTACTCTATTTTTATGCTCGTTCAACTGGACGTACAGTTTAACGACGATTCTGAACGTTACAGTTTGAGAAGCAAGACTTATCCATTACGCGACAACTTCGCGAGTGTTCGTCAGACAATGATAATAATGATGTATAGCTGTATGCGGGGTTGATACCTGCGATCATGCAAACGACAGTCGCGTGAACTAACCATCGTGCCATGGTTGGCTATACTGCCTCTATGTTAAGGGATCTTAGGAAATAAAGTTGTCAATATTGCCAGCTAGAACGAAAGGTTGCTTCGTTTCAAGAAAATTTGCAAAATATTAATACAGTTATCCATTCAGTGGTTTCAAAACTGCCGGTCGAACAAAGCTGTCAGCTGTTAAATGCCTGTCGTTTGAAATGTTATTTATTTAACGAAAGATTTGCTATTTTCGAATATGGAAAATAGTTAAAACTTACTATAAAAATGGCAAACATGGGCTTTCAATCGAACACCTTTTTTTCATTTCTCACTCGGTTGTTACGTCAACAAGTCGCATATGGGGCTCGGAGAACCCAGAAGTGATTGTGGAAAAGCCAGTGCACCCGGAAAAAGTGACTGTTTGGTGTGCAGTATGGTCTGGAGATGTCATTCGGCCGTATTTTTTCCAAAACTGCCTCAAAATTAACCACTGCTGCAACCCAACCAACCCAACCCAACCAGGGGCGGCCATTTAAATGACATTGTATTTCGTACATAATGACAAGATTGAAGCATTATAATGATTTATTTAACTTTGCTTTCGCAACCAAAAAATAGATCACAATAGACATAAGATAAAATATTTCACAGGCGTGTTCGTTATGCAGTTGAAGTGTTTCATATTGTACACAAATTAGATAAATACCAACTATCTCACTATTCATAGTAGGATAAACCAAATTTCCGGATATATAGGAATATTAATTAGACTGTTGTAGACACCTAATTTTGTATATGAGAACATTTTTATAGGCATCAGTTAAGGGAAAATTTTAATAAGAAATCTTTAGTAATAACATAGCTGAAATTTATTGTAGAAGCTTTCAAATTTTATTTTATTTTTTATTTTATTATTTATAATTAACAACAATTTCAAAACACTGTGCCTTAGTTAACATGCACATTATTTTGCAAATGGTTGCACATTCAGACTTTATAAATTCTGGGAAAATGCGTCCGTCCGTCTTTTCACATGTGTTTGTGAGTCGCAGAAGAATATTACAGCTTAAACAGAATCCAATGAAACAAAACCCATAAAATTCCAACAATTTTTCCAAAAACTTCACAGTCTGCCCTACACAAAGCTATGCATGCTGTGTGAATGACCACTCTTATGTGTGCGTTGCGAAATATTTTTACTCTAATGAAACATATATCGAATAATTTGTTATACCTTCTGTGGTAAATAACACGCATACATATGCATGTAGAGCATCTATGGATGCAGGTGTTAGAGGTAGAGAGAGAAAGAGAGAGAGTTATGTGCTGGTGTCAGTGTATGAAAATGTCATAATTTATGCATTTATACATTTGTTTCGGTTGTTGTATCACAAATTAAAACAACACTTGAAACCAAAAGTTAATATTTGTCTTTTACAATGTAAGCCACAATTAATTTGACATTTTGGAAAGTTTCCCCCACTTTGAAGTTCTAAAAATATAAGTAGGAGTAACATTCGGTTGATCGGTGGTAATGGAATACTGTAGGGGCGAATTAGCATTTATTTCGGAGGCAGTATAGTATGATGATACAAAGTGAACATTTATGTTAAAGTTAAATTGAAATATGTGAAAACTTTATCAAATTTATTCAAAATTATGTAAACTTTGTCACAAAACAAAAGTGGGTGACATAAAATGACTGAAAAAAAGAGGACAACTGGTGCCATAAAATTCAGTAGAGTTCACGATGGGCTACTATCTGCAGGGCAATTTGTCACTAAACTTAGTAAATATTTCTTATTGTAATAAACGAAATGTTAAAATGAGTATATTACGGTCGCAAAAGCTTATATAATCATTATTATGGACTGCGGTGAAAATTACGAGAAGAGTGTACCTACAAGAGTAGGTAAGCAGACCGGGGAGAAAAGAAAAAACAGTTCTCTTACGACGTGTATTGTCTTTATTAACTCCAGAGGGACGTGAGTTGTGAAAAATAAAAGGAAAGTGTCAAAATAGTTGCATTTTAACAAACGTGGTCTTAATTATTGTGTAGGCAAGTTCTGTCCTTCGAAATTCAATTCCAATTCAAAATGTCGCAGAATATATATTTACTAATCGCAAATAAGTTTTGGCAAATATGTTTTGTCCTTAAACGCCTTCAAAGCTGAAACAGTCCTTTTAAAAATTTTAAAATTTGGCATAGTTGTTTAATGTAGTTTCCAATTATTGCTTTTAATTAACGAATAAATGCCAAACTCTTGTTGAAGATATCGAAGAAGTTATATGTCTCCAGAAACAGGCTCAGTCGTTGTATGGCAATTTTACTCTTACTTCGCCAATCTTGTTTACTTGTGGCACCAGCTATCCACAGATGGGTTAAGCACGTCTTTTTCTCACTACTGGCTTTGGTGGAGTAACCACATGTCTACCAAATAGCATCGCAAATTGATTGTTATGGTCAGGATGCATAGATGAAATGCTTCAGGATGTCAGGATGAGAAGAATGTGAACGACGTATATGTTCTGATATATCTTGTAAGCTATGAAATCATCATAGTTGATAAATGTACTTTTTTGTTTTCTGTATACGCCCTGGCACAACTCAAAGGCGATGAGGCCAAAAATGCACTATATGAGAGCCTAGGGAAAATATACCGGTTATCCATTTTTAGAAATAAATGCATTTATACATTTGTCATTTAAATGACCGTTTCTGGATTGGTTGTAGCAGTGGATCCCTTTGAGGCATTTCGAGCGGTATTTCAGCAATAAATTGACGAATGTTGGTTTTCAAATGCTCAGATGCATTTGAGCATTTCGCGCGTAAACATGGTCTTTGACGTAGTCGTACAAAAAAGTCTAACGGCGTCAATTCCCGCGATCTTGGTGGCCAATTGACGTCGCCAAAATGTGAAATTACGCTTTCTGGAAACGTCTCATGCAATAAAGTCAAAATTGGTCATGCTGTGTGGCTCGTGGCACCGTCTGGATGAAGTCTCATATCGGCCAGTTCATAATCTTCAATTGTGAGCCAAAAAAGTCGGTTATCATACGGTCACAGCACTCTGAATTGAAATTCAGATTATTCGCCACTCTTCCACCAACAGAAGCGATATTTTCTACAGTGCGCACATTGCGATGATGAACAGGCCTGACCACATTTGTAACGCTTCCACTTTCTTCAAATTTCTTTATAATCTTGCAACAGTAGGTTGGTTACGATGATCATAATCGCCTCGTAACGCACATGAAGTGCCCACGATTGAATCACCATTTTCGTTGGAAGTTTTAAGTATTTTTACGCGTTCTTCGGTCGTTAACGATCCATATTCGTAAATCACAAAACATTCACTTGAGAGACTTCACTTTAAATGACAGGTATTTAACAGCTGACAGTATTGTCAGACCAGCGGTTTTAAAATCACTAGATGGATAACCCGTGCAATTGCGTTGCTGGAGTGTACAACAGAAAACTAGTTGTGACCAATTTTAATGCAAAAAAAGAAAGGGCTAACAGTCAGTAATCTAATATACGTGACATCATCGATAGGTTATTTTTTCCTGACTGCGGCCAGGAAGCAGATTCCAATACGAAGATAACCATAAGGAAACTGGGATATGTTCTGATAAAAATACGAAAAATGGGAAGATATTCTTCTATTGTCATAATATCTATATATTGTCATAATATCTATATATACATATATAGGCAAGAAGTGATATAAAGTACAAAGAAAGCTATAAATCTCTAAACTGCATATCTCCAAAATATCCACAGTTTATTCCGACCAACTTTTTCAATTGCTACTTGCACGAAAGCAGCAACGAAATTGCTTAAACAAGTCTGGAAAGGAAGATAAGAGCCCTTCTGCCAGACCAAATATGACTTTGTCACAGTGACTTTAGGTCTGCTACTGGTCTATAACTGGCTAGAGATCATCAAAGTCTGAGAGAAAATTCAAGACAAACAGATCGACTATAAGGCTGCCTTCAACATCTCGATGCGGCGGTAATTAAATTAAACACAACTGACACCTTTCTCAATAAAAAGCGCTAAGTGCATACGCTAACAGCTTTGACGTCATTAGTCGATAGCTGCTGCTTTCTCCAGCCTTGAAAAGAAATCACCAAATCTGGGTTTGGAATTAAACTTGGACAATACCAACCTACTTCTTATAACAAAACAAAGAGTCTACGCCAATGCTATTCAATGGCATTGGAGCATTGGCTGATTTTATCTATCTCCGCTCAGAAGATAATAGAAAGAGTAATGCAGCTTCAAAACTGAAGGAAGACTACCGTTAACAAACAATGGCTATTGGAGACTAATCGATCAATTTAATGACATGCAGAAATCCTACGTATCAAATAGTGGTCCTTCAAGAGAAATTCATTCCGCCAAAAAAATACAATGTCTTTCATTCATGCTTCGTAATGGAACTGAGCCGAAATTGGATAAGCCTTCTCGAGTTCTATCAAAAGCCAAGGTAATGTTGACTTATTTGTTCTTAATTATCGCGGTGTTGTGCACTTGAAATTCCAGCCAGCAAGTCAAACGGTAAATAAAAAATATTGTCTGCTAGTTGTGCGGCGTTTGAGAAAGCAAATTCGTCGAAAAAGACTAGATTTTTGGAAAGGAAACTCATAAATTTCGCACCACAATAATGCCCTATTACACAATGATATAATAGTGAACGCATTTTTGGCAAAAAACTTGGCAAATTGAGCTGACCACCTTTCAAAGAAAGAGCTCGAACCTACGATTGCCACATATACTAACCGTCGGGACATGGTTGGCGGCAAATAATGAATGAACACATTAAGTTAAGGTAAGGAGTTTGACATGCGTGCAATATTTGGTCCTTTCTGTTATCCCGATTACATCTGTAAGATATACTTCTGTAAAATTGTAGCTTCACAGCTCTAGAAATATTAAGTGCCCTCAACAGACACACTAGGAAGTGTCAGGAAAATTATTCTTAATTGTTACAAATGGCGTGACAAATTCAGTATATTAAACATCCTATGACGAACTTCTTCCACAGTTAGATAATTTATTAATTATATTTATTGCTTTTAAATTTTATTAAATTTCCAAATTATTTAAGCAAAGTCACCTGTGATGACTACTATTAGAATTTCTTTGTCAGCTTTCTATTACAAATATTTTCCCATTACTATTCTTGTGCTAAGTTCACATTTAAAATCTGTCTGAATTGTTTTTTAATTAAAAATGAAGATTAAAATCACTTGTTTATATCTCAATGTCGTTTTTTTTTTTTGCATTTCCTTCTTTTACATTTAACCACATTCTTCATTTCGTCCATAAAACCGCCATTAACACATCATTGACCAAAACCATTATTGTCTCCCTCCGCATTTGTCTACGAACATTAAGGACTTGGACTCCCAATCTAACTTAAGCCAACGCCAAAGGACAATAAAGAATTGAGAGCAAACGATGCAAGTAAATGACAACCTTTTGGAATTCTAGTAGCCATTGTCAAATAGTATCACCTCAGCATCGCTAGGAACATCGCCAACATCACATACAATATTTAAATCATTTGATAGCAAATTGAATTAAATTGTCTTGCAGCAGGATTATGTGGTGACCTGTCGTTTATTTTCCCGTGTCAAAGCGATTTGTCCAGCAGACCCTCTCCGGACTGGTGGATGGCAGACATTAACGTTATTTTAAGGTTTATTGGGGTGTTGTTTTTGTTTTGTGTTCCCTTTTTTTTGCAGCGAACGGGCAAAAAAAGTGGACACTACGTAGATATTTCTTCTTTGTATTTGCAGTTAACAAATATTTGTTTTACTTTTACGCAAGGAAAGAGATCTCCTTTTGCGTGATAAAAAAGCTAATCGCTTTGATGATCAACATTATTCTTTAAGCTGCCTGTAGTGTGGAAAATTTATTTTTGCTTGGGTTTTAATGAAAAATTATTATAGAAGGAAAGCTTTACTTTTACTTATAACTTACATAGAGGTAAGAAATGTATTTTTTCTAAGTTTCCAAATGGAGACGAATTTTTGCAAAGGATTTACATAATTTTATTTTAGTTGTAGGTGTATAAAAATGTTACTAAAATTTCATTTATAAATTTTTTTTTTATAGAAATATCTGAGTCTCACTATATGAGCGTTTAATAGAAGGGTTTTTCGCTTTAAATTATAATGATTAAATATAACTGTAGATATAACTATAAATATAACTATTAATAACTTGTATAGGAGTGAATTGCACCTAAGGTATCTTTTGTGGGATATTTACATTTCTAGAAATTGAGAAAATCTGCCGCATTTGTAAAAATTGAAAGAAATACACTCCAATTCGCGCAATTTTTTTTGTAGTATCCTTTTGCGATTTGTAAACAGATATTAGTCGGTGAGTAGGTGACAAATACGAAGAATACTGTATATATGGAGCTTCAAATTATATTTCATATAATTTTGCCATTATAAGTTCCGAATTTTATTTATACGGTGTATGTCAGGGGTATGTCAAAATACGATTATCATAACCATAGAGGGCGACTGTTACTTTCTTAGTGGCTTTCCGATTGGCTTCAAGAGTGCATTAATGTCCCCACAGAACACCAGGAGAAAATCCTTGGGCGACAAGACAAGATCCCAATTTTTCGTAATGATTACGGCAGAAAAAGTCGCTAACCGTAACTCTGGGAACATTTATAAAGTAGATGCCATTAAACTTAAACTTAAACTTAAACATTAATAATAAAATAAAAAGAAACTAATTATTGAAAGAGCACTTCTTAGCTTCGCAATAGTTGTTAAAGTTACTAAATTGGATTTGTTAAAGGAATTTGATTTACAACGAACTGCTAACAAAAGAATAAAACTTATAAAAGGTGGCGCATAAGTAACATTAACGGCGACTATATTGAATACATTCTTGTGCATTATTTGGTTTTAACTTGTGAACCAATTGCATCTTATATGAGAAAAGATGTAACGTAAGTAAAGTTTTTTGCAAAGACCGCCTAGACATCTCTAACTGCTGAGCATATCGCCTGGTGGAAGTTTCGGGGTTTTCCTCAACACTTGCTTAGACTTGAGCAATGGTCACTTTATTTCGAACTGCACGAGGTATTCATAGACAGCCCCTTGTTGCCCGAAACGCTGAACCAATCGGTAAATTGTTGGAGCGCTAGGAGCATTTCGAACATGATAGAAATTTCAACATGATCTGAATAATCGAATGCTGACTTTCAAAGTAAAATTGAACAACTTTGGTTGTTCGTTCTGGGCTGAGTCTTTCCATCATAAATTTTCCAAGTATTATTTAGTTAATTCTGTAAAGAGACGAAAAAAAAAGACTTAAACAAAAAATGTATTCACTGATCAAATCTTAACGTTGTTTATGCGCCACTCTATATAAATATGTTAAAGTTAATATCGAGAGTAGTCTAACTTTTTCCACCTGTAGAAAAGTCATATGGCTTCGCGTAAATAAATTTGTGGTCACAACCCGTAACAGCCTAACTCGAGTTAGGACACAATTGAGTTATTAGCACCATCGTATTCAGCGTATCTAAATTTATTTGCCCTAAATTTTTCATGTTTGTATTTCTTCTAGGAAGGCAATTAATCCTAAAAAACCTGATAGCTTAAGTTATTTTTCTAAGTGACTGTTTTGGCATAACTGCCTAAGTCAATTTAGGATTACAACAAATATAAAAATTATTTTTTCATCATTGCCTAAATCAACTTAAGTTGTTAATCCAAAAAAATAAAGGAACAATTTTATTTTCCTAACTTGAGTTAAGCTCTTATTCCGAATTACAATTTCGTTTTTTGATAAACATAAATTGAGTTAAGGTCTTTCTCCAAACTTAACGTTTTTTATTTAATCTGGAATAATAGCCTAACTCAACTTGAACTTTTTGACTTTCTTTCGTTCAACAATTCATAAGAGCCTAAGTATCTTTTTCGAAATATCTTTTGACTGCGAGAATAAACAACTAAGTAAAGAAATTCGTTTCCTTGGAATCTGTAGCAAAGTTTTCCAAAAAACACCTTCTCCTGATTTTCAGTGAAGATTCAAAACTTTAAACTCATGTACTGAAAATATTGAAAAACAGACTTAGGCTGTTATGGGTTGTGACCACAGAAATATTAAATATAAGATTATTTGTAGTAATCTGATGATGTGAACAAATATAAACAAATAAATTTGAAAAAAACGATATGTCGCCAGTGCAACCTCATTAAAAGCGCCCTTACAAAGGATTGTATAATCTTAGATTTTGCAAAAACAGTTTTGAAAATGAGTTCTTTCAGTTAAAATCTATGTTTGTGAAACAAATGTTGACAATATGAGCTTATGAAGTCATGGATTTATCAAATTATCGACCCGTCATCTCGAAAACAGCTGGTGTAAGACCATTAACTTCTTTTATACTGGTTGGATTACAATGAATATCCGAGTGATTTTATGAATTTTGAATTTTATTTTGTTCAACTCAAATCCATTTTTTAACATTATTGTGTTTTCCCAAAACCTGGCAATCGAAACAAAAAAAATTCGGTTAAATCAGTTAATCGAAGATGACAATTTAAAAAAAGAAACCGACATACGGTTTTGAGCAAGAATCAAAAAACCCCGTTGGTAGGTTTTTAATATCGGTTTTCTCCCAAAAAAAAAAAACCAGTTAAACCGATAATTCGAAGACAACAATTTTAAAAAAGCCGGCATACGGTTTTGAGCAAGAAACAGAAAACCCCGTTGGTAGGTTTTTGGTTTCGGTTTTGAACACTTTGATTACCAGTCAAGAACTTAATAAACCAACACTAGCTATAACTAAATGCTTAAGACACGAATACCATTTAGCTATCAAGTTTTTTAATTGTTGTATCCATTAGGCGACAGCTTTTCCCCCCACAAAAAAGAGGAGAAAAAAATCTAGCATAACCCCACAACAAGAACCAAAAACCAACATCTTTGCCACCACTGTCAACGACCGAAAGGCTAAATAAATATTTATATAGATTTTTTTCTAACACTAACTTACAGTTTCGGACGTAATGAAACAATCTGTTTGCTATGTGCGACCATAATTCTAGAATTATTCTTGAATTGCACAAATAGAATGTGATGGTGACTTTGGCCATAAAACAACACTTGAAACTGAACTCTATAAATTAACTTTGATGAAATGTGGACACAAATAAACGTAAAAGGAATCAACAATGGAATCATTGTCCTGGCATTGCAATGCATGTATTTGCGTGTCTGTGGCATTTGACAAAGAATGACGGCCAAAGAAATTATTGCAGTAACTTTAGTCACCGCCTCTTAGTTAAGTCCTGGCTGCCATGATAGCTCTGGGATTAGATTCCTGGTTGTTTAGCAACCGGGGTTTATTTTTGCAGTGGTAGTTATCTGCGTGTGTATCTCTGGGAAAATGGAAGTTTAAACATTTGTCTTTTGGCAGATTCTTTGGTCACCTGTGGAGCTGGCAACAGTCGGAAGGTCCTTGAAGCTCAACATCATGTTTGTTTTAAATGATAGCTTTTTTGTGTTATTCCTTCAGCTGACCCTATGAAAACATGACTTCTGTGGTCTCCCTCTGTGTGATCATTCTCTGTTTCTGTAACATTTTTTTTGTGAGTTTCTAAAATATATAATTTTTATTTGGTTACTTTTCCCGGGCTTGTGTTTTTTCTGTGTATAACAAACCAAAACGGCAAATGATAGCTAAAAAAGACATCAGTTAATGGTTAAAGGTAAAGCTAAAACCTTAAGGGAACATTTAGCTACCACTGCGTTACAACAGCAATTGAGGGTAAGGGGTTTGTTGTTTGTTTCGTTACTTTTCTTTCACCACATTGCTATTTAGACTGTGTGCTTTTCATAGTAGATTTCCTTCTTCCCCCGCCTCTCCTTCAATCCCGCTCTGTCTCTCTTTGTATCTTTTGTGTCAGTCCAACTAGAAACAATAAAAGTCTTCTCTACTGCTTTCCAAAGCAGCAGGTAATGTTAGACTCAAAAGCATTTCCGCCTCCTTTTCCTCGCTGTGACCTCTTCAAACAGGATGTTGGCTTTCATTGCCAACCCAGAAACATTCGTACACACACAACCACACAAGCACTTTCACTATACTCGTATATAAGCTCACACATTTGCTCATAAGTGCCGTTGTGTTGCATTTCCGTTAAAAGTAAATTAAATTTTATTTGATTTTAAGTGAATTATTTACTTTTTTCATTTTATCCAAGAGCACCCGCTCGTAAGTAGAAACGGCGGGCATCGTTGATCCCACATACCTCAGCGTTTGCTGAGGGAGGGAACTTCATCTTGCCTTTTGTCCTCTTTTGTGGCATTTTTATCTCATTTTTACGGAAAACAAAACTCATAAAAATTGAGGGCGGGCATTTAGAGTTTAATAAAAATTTATTATCATTTGTGAGGTAAACAAGTGAAAATGACTTTATGACACTGAAGCTGAAAAGAGAAAACTTGTACGCATACAAAGGAAATATCTCACTTTAAAAATCAAATTAAAGATTACAAAGAAAAACTTTAATGTTTTGTTGTAACAATTTTGCAGCTTCTAAAGGTTAGCACTGAAAGCGTCAACATTTGTTCTTAATGCAAAAGTTTTCAATTTAAAAAAAGATATATAAATAAATTTCTTTGAAATTATATTTACTAAGGGGTGAGTTTCAGCTACACCTATTACATAGGTGTATAGGTACATATTTCAGGTACATCATAGCCTATGAACTTTCAAATAAATTTTTTTTTTGCAAAACAAAAGTTGACGTAGGGGAGAAATTTTCTAAATTGTTTCAAATATACCTGCTCAATGAGGTCTCAATTAAGTGTGTGGCAAGGAAGTGGACAGGCGCACAGTTGGATTGGCACCAAGAGTTTGCTCATAAGTCCATCACCATTTACAGCCATTGCGGATGATGTAACAGTTCATTGCAAAACAACTGGGCAGGACGAAAATGTCCCCTTCGCAATGTAATGTCCCGATGTACATTCCATCAGAAAGGTATCGAGTATTTATCATTTAACAACCCCGCTTAAAGGGATTGTTAAAATTATTTTTGTTGCTATGTTCGCACAATTATTCTTCAAACTGAAGCGGGATCTGAATGCGATCTATCTTTTAGTTTGTTTATTTTTGTTTTATCAGTTCATTTCAAGTGTGTTTTGTTATATTGAAATTGTCGAACAAAGAATTAATCTCAAAATTTGTAGTGGAAATGAAAGTCTGTATGACAAATCAATGAAAACATTATAGAAATCTTTTACATGAGCGGTACAATGTAATCAAATTCGTTCGAGATATGGCAGAAGATTTGAATTGCTCTTCAATTGAAGTTAACGTCGATAATGTAAAAGAAATGAGACTAGATCTCAGATTCAGATATTTATTGTTATGCTTCCATAAGAAAGCGATTCAATAATACAAATAAAGCAGACAAAAACCAAAAGGGATATAGCCGCTATCTCAAGAATCAATTCATACCTTTGCACTATTTTATAGTTGTGAAACACATTGCCGCTCGACTGCCTAGTTCCCAATAGGTTGAATTTTCTTAGAAAATTCAATTGATCAGAGATAGCTGAATCGTTGCTAGAATGAGTCATTCCTTATAAAAGGCATTATAAATGGTGGTGAGTCATAAGTTTATGAATTTGGCATGAAAACCAGTTAACAAGCTCGTAAAGTCACCTTCCTAAAGATCCGAAATGGGGGAAAAATAACGTCAAAGTCGATGAAACGTCATGGTGGTGTTTAGTGTTTTTATTTTCTGATTATCGAGGAATTGTGGACTAGAAATTTTTGCCAAACGTTCGGAGGGTAAACAAACTATGTTATCTGGGAACTACGCTGTGTTTGTGGATAGTAAATTCATAGCAAAAGGTCGGATTTATGGAAAAAAATACTTGTGAAATTACTACATGGTAACCCGCCATGTCTCACATCTTTACCATTTTGTACAAGTTTCTAGCCAACAAGTCAATGAATATCATCGAACCAACCATCGTATTCATCTAATGTTGCTTCCGCTAACTTCTGTTCTATTTCTATAACTTAAATTACCAGTTTAAGGCATCCTTTTCCAGTCAATACAAGACACAAAAGTGAATTCGAGGGGAGAACTGAAGTTTTTTTTTTTTTTTTTGGAAAAATGACTTTAAAATATATGTTTGGCTGGTTGGCACAAAGTGTGTTATTTCGAAAGGGACCTGCTTTGAAAGTGATACGATAGTTGTGAGTTATAATTCTAACTCACGCCGTATATCGTATTTATCGCTTATCGTATACCGTATTATCGTGTTCTGTATGTAATAATAAATATTACTCTTGAATGTAATAATAAATATTGGTGACTCCATTGGTGTTCGTTGATCCACAGCAATAAGTGCAACACGAGCTGGTTATTGTTCCAGTTGTGCTTATGCTGAATAATGTGGAGTTGTGAGTTTACTTTTTCATTCACCTAGATTTTTAATGAAAGCAAGTCTGGGTGATTGAACTGTGAATGCACAATCACATTAAGTTCTTGCTGATTGAGCTTACGCTTGATCAGCAAGAATTGCTTTATGGGCTTCGAAAGAAAAAAGAAACGCTTTCCAGTATTTTATTTTTCCCATGAAGGTACATGAATTTCTTTTTTTTCCAAGCAAACTACCATAAGTGCTCTTGAGCGCTGAGTGCGCAAATCCACGCCTTTATCAAAATACGCAAACGGATATCACCTCAGAAGTGATACGCGTCGTAAACCCTGAACACAACACACGACGGACACCGTAGAGTCCTGCTGTACTCGCACAACACGGTCTTCCAGTAGGTCCCTACGGAGATACACAATATTTGGAGAAGCCGGTAGGATTCCTTAAAGATACATGACATTTCCGAATTTTTTTTGACAGAACGCATCACGTTATCCTATTGAAGTATATTTCAAATGCCACGACGTACAAGTATATCGCTGACAACTATAGAATACAGCTTATATATATATCGAATTAAGTTGCATTTGACTTGTGCTCTTCGCTGAGATTATTTTCCGGTACCGGGGGGCAAAATTTCTCAATTGTTTTGTGAAGTTATAAACTCTTAAGGTGGCAATAAAGCATACACGATTAAGGGAGCTGAAGATGATATTTTGTCGAATACCAAAATAGCTATCCGTACAGCCAGCTATGTCAATATAATCAATTTGGCAAGTTTTTGAATTATATTTCATTAGTAATAACAAATAATTGCTCATAGAAAAACGATTTCGAACCGAATTAAGAATCAAAATCTCGTATAAAAAAAGATTTTAGTTTTCGCATCTGGATTATTTTTTCTGCAAGTTATTTTAATTTAGGCCATTTTTGCAATTTCTGTTCCACAAACTTGTGAACGATGTAGCGATTCGTCGTCAGATAAATGGGCGTGTTTAACACAACTAAGTTCACTTTATAAAATATCCACTTTTCTTATTTTTTAATGAAAAAATATATTTTTACATATTATTCAATAACTCATATTTTACAGATGTACATAAACTGAAGAAATTCCTTGCCAGTATAAGAAACAGTGATCTATATTGATTTTGGTAAAAAATAAACGAAAATAATATTAGAAAAATATAAAAAAAACATTATTTTTCAAATGTATTTAATTCCTGCATTGCCTTTCTACGGATCTACTTGTCCCACTGGTGTTACTTGTGCGCCAAACTATTGCGAATAATATATCGGCTCATCGCCAAATAAGTGGAAGTGTCGGCAAATTGTTGCTTCAATTTTTTGTAATGTTATATTTTTCCATAATCAGGGGAGATCCTTAAAGGTATATCAGCTGGCATGGCACTCCTATGTCTATTAACTACCATCTAACATAAAAGGCTTTTGCAATAAGGATGGCTTGATTTTCTCAATTCATAGAAATTACGTTGTTTGTATTCAAAAATATTCTGAATTGAAGCCATATTAAAAGAAGTCAAATCATAACTTTCTAAAGTCCTCAGCATAGAAATTATAGGCGTTTTTTTTACTAAATTGGTCAAATTTTGCGAGTGATTTGTTAGGGAACAGGGCAATTCAATTCATTTTCATTCGGCAAATTAACTTTGCTATATGTGTTTGACAACGAACGTAGAAGAGAGCAACCAAAACTCCGTTGGAAGGATCAGGTTTTTTAAATACTATCGAAGCTTGGTGTGACGAATTGGAAGAGAAGCGCAGATGAATGTAGTGGATAGAAAATATGGATCTAGGAATGTATGAATTAAACCGGATATTTTGTGTGGAAGTTAACCGAATAGCATCCTCTCGCCGAATAATTTTTATACATCGTACCAAACATTATAATGTAATACACTTGACAAAAACTAAAGTAACTTCATTCTACAGCGGAAAATTTAAATTTTAACAAATCGGTCAATTTCTGTGAGCGGCGCATTTTTGTTCCTAAAATTTAATTCAACTAACACGTTTTTGGTTCAAATGAACCAAAAAATAAAATTGAGTTTTTAATTTTTTTTGTGTTTAATGTTTTAGTACTTAATTCATTAAAATGAAATAAAATTTATGTTTAGGATTACAGCAAATACGTGAAATATAATTTATGAAGCCTAACCAGTCCGTTATAAATATTATTTTGGAAAAACTCGAGCTTAGAAAGGGGTGCTATTCAAGTGAGAGGCAGTGTATTAATTGAAAGGTTTTGTATTCTATTTCTTCAAAATTAATATAAAGTTGTCGATCTTGAGATGCAAGAATATCCCGAATTGGAAGAAGGCTTCAAAAGAGACATACATTTCTGGTGAACTGAACCACATACGAGTATAGCCTCGCCCTACTACAACCATATGAAGGACACAAGAACGGGCATAGTAATAAGGTTGCCAGTTTTCAATAAAATATTTTTTTTTCCAAATTACTAACACCATCTATACGGTGATTGTGTTCGCTGGATCATGTTGTGCGGATGGACCCAAATGCTGCGGTGCAAAAAGTTTTCGATAATGGACGTGATAGGCGGCGTGGAAGATGACGACCGAAACTCCATTGGAAGGATCAGGCAATTCAAATACTATCAAAATTCGGTGTGATAAATTAAAAAAGCAACATAGAAGATCGCAGTGCTTGGGATTATTTTCTAAGCGCGGTGTGCGAGTATAATAAATAAGAATATCTGTACCAGTCGCCAAGTAGCTGGTTAGTCTACTCTAATTTGTCAAGCAAAACTGGTAAAACTAAATTCCCTTAAGAAATTGCGGAAAAAAACAAAAAATTCGAAGGAATAAAAACACGGAGTGAAATGTATTAGAAGTAATTTTTGGTAGAGTTGCTGTGACACCATCTTTACTGCTGAAAAAAGCCTACTGCAACAAAGCAATTCCAACCTACATATATTGAGTGCTTCAGTAGCCAGTCTTAGAGGTCAGTTAATTTTTAGTAACAGCTTTTGATTTAATATCCAACCTTTTTGCATATAACACAGTGACAAATACATTTCTCAACAGTCAAACAAAATTTATTTTCATTTTCTTTTAAATCGCTCCAAACCCAAACTAAACTTTAAACACCAGTTGCAATAAAAAAATATTGTAATTAACTTATGTGAGTAGAAATTTTACACAAAAACAAAAAGAAAAAAAGTAAAGGACAGTAAATAATTACAAGGCAAATATCCCATTTGTAATGTAATAACATTATTAAAATGTAATAATATCTAATATGCCGCAATCTGAGTCATGAGGCCGAGAGGGGAAGATCTTGTGACAGACCATAAAATGAAGGCAGCCCCAAAATCGCATAACCTCAACCTCAACGACCGAGAAGGAGGGTAGGTTATTGTGTAACCACCATTACGTACAATAAAACCAAAATGAAAATGATCCTTATGGAGAGTTTAACATAAACGTAAGAATTTACAAACTCGAGGGCAACACAATAAGATTCAGGTGATGAAGGAACTCATGATGATGATGCTTATAATGACGCCGATGAAGGGAAAAAAGAAAAGCAAGCAGCGTTGGTGGTGAAGCGAGTAGCACTGCCGAAATGTTTTTTTTTTTTTTTTTTTTTTGTAAATAAAATTAAGCTAAAAACAATCTTTATGGGTGGGTGTGCTGAACTCCAGCAGCAGACAGTGAGAGTGGCATCTAGAACTTGCCTCCTTCTCCCTGTTAAAAAGAAAGTATAATATTTGCTTGCCAGTGTTTTCGCTATCGCTGCTGTAGCAGTAATAGACAATTTGTGCAATGCTCTCGTAACTCTCATGATTTTATGCTTATCCGCCCGGAGGGTAATATAAACAAACAAATTATTTGGTGAAACAAGATGACTAAAGTACACAAAACTTCCGCCAAGGTAGCGGGAGACACCTTAAGTTATACTGCACACACACACATACATACGTACTTGCATTTATATATATACTCCATAGGTGCAACTTTCTCTCTGCCGTCTCATCTCGTCTCATCATCCACCACTTCAATTTACTTTACCTTTACGCAAAGATGTCATCAAATATGAAATACTCTTCGTATCATATAGTAAAACAGTGTATACTTTATTAGGATTTTTCCTTCCTCTTGTACTGGATTTTTTTGTACTGTAAGTAGGTGGTAGTCTACGCTTTTCTTGTTTCTGCTGAAACTACTTGTGGAGTTTTATATGAATTCTAGCATGCACACGGACACGTGCCGTGGAGAGGTGTTCACAAAAATTGGTAGTTTAAAATGGCTTGGGAAGGACGAATAATTTGTGTGTGTCTAGTACAACAAGACAAATGGTACATTTCGGTTATAACCACCAAAAATAGTCATCTAGTCAAAATCTAAGTTGATCTGAGCATATCCGTCTGAATGACGGTTCACCGCCAAAGCAGGATATGGAAAACGCCGTGATAACTAAGAGACTAGAAATTGAAACAAAAGTGACCTGTTATTTAGGGGGAAGATTAAGGTCGAAATTGAAAAAAAAAAAATCGATCCAATACAATCCAATTGCCTAAAATTAAAAAATGAAAATATTTCATATTTTTTATCTAAAATTTTACTATTTACTCCTTAATTAAAAGCAATGCACTAAGCTATTGTGTAGGGTTATCCATTTTCCGTTTTCAAGTAAAGTTAAATAAAATGCACATAAAGCTACGATTTCGATGCAAATTTTATGTCATTATAAAGCTTGGACCTTGTCATTATATACGAAATACAATGTCATTTAAGAGGCCGCCTCTGAATTGGTTTGCAGCAGTGGATTCTTTTGATGTAGTTTTTACGCCTCCAGATCATAATGCGCACCAAACAGTCACTTTTTCCGAATGCAATGGCTTTTCCACAATTATTTCTTGGTTTTTCGAGCCACACATGCGACAATTTTGCTTGTTGAAGTAAGCACTGCGTGAGAAATGAGTTTCATCGCTAAAGAACATTTCGTACGAATGAAGGATCACGTTTGAATCACCACTTTTTAGCAAGTCTTAAATATTTTTATGCGTCCTTCGGTTGTTATGCGATACATTTTAGTAAATTTCAAACCTTTCACTAAATAAATAACACTTCAGATGTCAGGTATTTACTAGCTGATAGCCTTGCCAGACCGGCGGTTTTAAAACCACTAAATGAATAACCCAATGTATATACTTAAAATATCCATTCAAATAAAAATGTTTAAACAACCTATCAGGCAGTGGGCATGGTTAAGAAAAAAATTCTATACATAAAATAATTCTATACATGCTGCATGACAAGAGTTCATTTTTGATATAAATTGCACGAGGCAAATTTTATTCATGCAAGAAATTAATCCAGTTTTTTCAATAATGCCATTTTTAGTGTTTCTATACCTCTACCTCACAAGTGCGAGCACTTTTGAGCACATTTTTCATTACATTCTCACACATTTTACGCGGTATTTCATTAACTTCATCACGAATATGTTGTTTGAGTTGCTCAATTGTTTCTGGTTTGTTTGCATAAACGTTGCTTTTTAGATATCCTTACAAAAAGAATTTCGGAGCAGTCAAATCAGCAGACCGTGGAGGCCAATCAACATCACCATTTCTTCAAATAACTTGTTGTGGAAAGAGGTCTCGCAGTAGTTCCATTGTAATCCTGGCTGTATGCGATGTGGCACCGTCTTGTTGATACCACATGTAAATCAAGCCCAAAGCATGCAGTTGTGGCGTTAAAAAGTTCTCAACCATACCACGATAACTATCAATGAGAGTTAGCGTTACGCGTTTTTAGTTTAAAAGAAGTAAAATCTAATGATTCCTCCTGACCAAATTGCACATCAGACTGTCACTTTTAATGGCTGCAAAGGTGACTGATGAATAATTTGAGGGTTTTCCGACTATTCTGTTTATTTACATATCCATTCAAATGAAAATGTACCCCGTCACTCATTATGATTTTTGAATGAAAATCGGGGTTGTCATGGGCGAGCTGTAACATCCTATTGGCATATAAACGGCGGCGTAAATGGTTTTGTGGAAGAAGCTCTTGTATGAACTGAATCTTAAATGGAAACAAATGCAAATCCTTGTGCAAAATTGTGGCCAAAGTTGTTTTTTGAAGACCAAGCTTCTGAGCACGGCGTCGAATTAAGTTGATGACTTGTTTTGAACAATTTCTTGAGCAGCAGTAATGTTTTCAGCCGATCTCGCAGTACGTTGTAGTCCATGCTTGGTCTTTTCAGCTACAGATCCTCTTTTTTCAAAATCGTTCACTACACGATAAATAGTGCGTCTTGTTGACACGTTGTTTCTCCCAAAAATTTCAGGTAATCGATGTTTGATTTTGATAAAATGTTTTAACGATTGAAACACTTTGGTTTATCGAATATTTTTCCATAATAAAATTGCCCCGTCTCTACTTCACAACTGCCAAATTCGAACTGTCAAGACTAATGTTTACCAAAAAGGCGGCAAAACAAAGTAGTATACTTTCCCGACGGACACCCTGCATATTATTTGATACTAAAACAAATTTAGCACTCAGTAGGAAGGGGTTTGAAGATCCGAATATTTGTTGACCGAATGTGACTTTTTGAGTCGATTGAGTGATGTCCGTCTGTCCGGCTGGTTGGCTGGCTAGGTGATTTAAACTATAAATGTTTTGCAACTTAACGGAACTTCTTAAAACTTGGCATAGCCTAATATTTAGCCAAATTGTAGCCATAGATTGTAAATGGGTTATATTAGTCCAGCCCTTCGGGCACCTTCCTTCCATACCAATTTTTCGAAATTAGGTTTCCTCCCCGTTTCATCTCTTTATCCGTAACCTGCAGCAATGCAAATTTTTGTCAACTGCATTATTTTTTAATTCCTGGTAAAATTTAAAAGAAATCCACCGATTAATTCCACTACATATTACACAAATGACCGACTGAATTTATATATTTTTAGCTTCATAGTTTCCAATCGGTTGCTTTGAATTCAGTCAAATTTGATACACGTTAGGCGTTTCAAAATACAGGATATCAGAATGATAACGGTGCATATTTCTACACCCATTCTAGTACCTCCCCAAAAAAATTACTTTTTTTCGACATTCAATCAATTTTCTGTAATTTCTAAGTAGTCTGCTGCCTATATTTTTATCCCCTACATTGTTTTATAATTTTCTATAATATGTAGGGGAAAATCGATCGTTTGACTATGACTCTTCTAGTATCTTCGTGAAAGGCCGTATTTACGCTGATAATGGGCAAATGTTGGAGTATTTAAAAATCAACATTCGTCAAGTTATCGCTGAGATGTCGCCCGAAATGTGTGAAAAAGTGGTCGAAAACTATCTCCAGGGGATCCAGTGCTGCAACCAATCCTGAGACGGTCATTTAAATAACATCGTATTTGTTACATAGTGGTAAGGTGCGAGCATTATAATAAATTATAATGAAAGTTTCATCGAAATCACAGCTTTATGTGTGTTTTATTTAACATGACTTTTGAAATCGAAAAATGGATAACTCTGTTGTTACGGGCATAATTAATAAATAATGAAAAATCCCAGTACAGAAATTTCAGTCAGGTGAACTGATATATGCAAATCTTCATCCTATATCCCTTTTAATGCAAATATGGGGGTTGTGTATGCTAAGTTCTTATAAAAAAAAGGATTTGAACTCACGCACAATAAAAGGAACTAAATTATAATCAATTTATATATATATTGAACCAATGATTTTTGCTAAATCGATCATTTTGTGTGTGTGGTACTCCAATGAAATCTGTTTGCAGAATAGGATTACTTAACGCTTATTGTGTGCTAAATTATACTAAATGCAGTGCATTGGAAGGCATGGAATGAACTTGATTATGGCTGATTTTGCCGATTCCGGTTGCATTTCTTATACTTCCCCGTACTTATACTACACCGTAACCCTATTACCCATTTTGGCGTATGAATTTCTATCTAAGGAAAATCCTTTTACTAACCACCATCTTCCCTCTTAGGATAAAGTCTACCAATATCATGTTTTCCTCTTTCCGTGTATTTTTCTTATGTCTCAACAGATTTTAGATTTTGGCTTAAAACAGCCATGTAAATATTCGGGATTTGTGTGTGTTTGTGGTGAACGTCTGTAGCGTAAAATGTTATCACTTTACAAAATTGCTCATTAGCACGTGCTAATATGAGTATGTCAATGTATACCTATGTAAGTGTATGAGTATGTATGTGAAGACTTAAACGTTATAACTTCTTTAGCTTTTTTGGCAGTTGAGGGGAGTGGAACGCCGAAACATTTACCACCTCCGGCTAGTATTTTGTTGGTGGGGAAACTTAATAGGCGGTAGGCGGTAGCAGCTCTGTAGTTCATTAACATGCTGAAGTGAGGGTATACAACGCAAATGAGGGTAAACTTGAGAAACATGAAACAACAAAGATTTCCTAACAAACGCAAAATGTATTTTTTGTACGCCATACAAACTGTCTGACTCTGAATCACGCAGGCATACACGGGCATAGTCTAAGACCATCTACATGCTTGACTGGGTGTTTGTTTGCATTTTTTTTTTTTTTTGGCGTATTTTATCTTCATTTCCTGTTCGTTTATTTATTTTATTATTAGTGTTGTTTTTGGCTTTTGGGCATCATGTGGCATAAAATAAAATGTTGATATGCCTCTGAATGCGTAGGGAAGGAGGACAAATTCATTTTCCAAAGAAAAAGTTATAAGATTTAAGAAATTTCATCGCCGCAACACCTTTGAAATTTGTATAAGTTTCTCGCATGAACGTCAATCTTACACGACTAAGTGACGGTTTTTTTACGTTTACCTTAGAAGACGGTTAAGAGTATGCGATTAGAAGTTTTTTCTTACAAATGACGGGTTTCGGGTGTTAAAATGTTATGTTCGTTTCATATGCAGCAGTTTTTATTCAAAAGCTCGTATAATGCTGCCCATAAAACAAGAATTAATTTATCGTTTTTAAAATTAGGGCCAAAACTTAGAGTTATAATAAGGAAAAGTAATATTGGATACCACTTTTGTTAAAAACAGGTCCCTGTAGTTTTGTTTCTAACACAGAAGGAGTAACTGCCAGAATGTGGAAAGACGCCCCCTTTATGAGAAAGTTTCCTATGAAAAAAAGAAAAACATTTCTTGCAGAAACGCTGAAAAAGTTATAATTTCAACGGTTGTTTGTTAAGAGAATCTTCATTCTAAGGTTTAAAATTTAATCTTCCCCTCAGTTTAAAAACATTTCTTGTAGGCCGCTGCTGGAAGACAATTGTGAAGAAATGTTCTTTGGGAATCACTGTTCGTTTTCAAAAGCTCCATATCAGGCACTCATCCTATAGATAAGCATTAAGACGTATTTTGTGCAGAAACATCTCACCTTAGATATGCTTCACACAGAAGAGTCCTATTTCAAAAAGTTTCCTTTAGAAAAGTTGCTTATGAAGAATGTTTTCTTCAAAAAGGAATACATTCCCTTTGCAAATGTACTTTCTCAGCATCAGTTCCTTGTAGGAAAAGAAGTTCCTTGTAGAAAAGTTCCTTCGAAAAGATGACTTACATCAAATTCTTCCTTCCCAGGAAACTTTGGTATACAAAACGAAAATTCTGTATAGAAAAGCTTTTCGCATGGCATGTTTCCTACATGAATGGGAGTTCTGTGTGTGATTTGTGTAGCAAAGTTTCGTGAGACGAGATGTTTCGTAAACAGAACCTCTTCGTAAAGCTACGTTTTATGTGGAAAAGTCATGTAAGATATATTTCATATGGAAATGTAAGAAACGTTGCGTATAGAAACGTTATGTGTAATAAAGATTTTGTAAAAAACGTTTCCTATAAAAAAGTTCGATATTTCATATAGAAAACTTCCAAGTAAGCTATATTTTGCATAAAAAAAGTTCTTGTAAGGAACACTTCATAGGAAAAGCTCCGTCTTAGGAGCATTTCATAAAGAAAAGTTGCTTCTGAGTAACATTTCATTCAGAAAACTTAAGTCTAAGAATAATTCTATATAGAAAAGTTCCGCCTAACGAAAAGTTCATACATAAATTTCAATCTGAGCAGTATTTCTTTCAAGTTCCCTGTAAGAAACATTTCGCATAGAAAAGTTCCTTGTAAGGAACATTTCGCATTGAAAAGTTCTTTGTAAGAAACTTTTCGCATAGAAAAGTTCTTTGTAAGGAACATTTCGCATAGAAAAGTTCCTTGTAAGGAATATTTCGCATAGAAAAGTTTCTTGTGCGGAACTTTTCGCATAGAAAAGTTTCTTGTAAGGAATATTTCGCACAGAAAAGTTTCTTGTAAGGAACATTTCGCATAGAAAAGTCTCTTGTAAGGAATATTTCGCATAGAAAAGTTTCTTGTGAGGAACTTTTCGCATAGAAAAGTCTCTTGTAAGGAACTTTTCGCATAGAAAAGTTTCTTGTAAGAAACTTTTCGCATAGAAAAGTTTCTTGTAAGGAACTTTTCGCATAGAA
>JAHXMU010000058.1:1406351-1574900 GCA_019455685.1 Philornis downsi | reverse complement strand
AAAATTCAAAGAATTTAAAGAATTCGAAGAATTCAAAGAATTCAAAGTATTCAAAGAATTCAAAGAACTCAAAGAAATCAAAGCATTCAAAGAATTCAAAGATTTTTCTAAGATTTTAAAAAATAAAACATAAAGAACATAAAGAATTCAAAGGATGCAAAGAATTGAATGAATTCAAAGTACCCAAAGAATTCAGAGATTTCAAAAAATTCATATCTTTCTTTCCACTGCAATAAATTTAAATACTTGAAACTATTTAATATGCAGCTTATGCGTAGCAAACATAGCTCTGCAGATAAAAATGGACTGCATTGCCACGCCCCTTGTGCAGGGTTATACATTTGTCGTTTTCAAGTAAAGTTAAATAAAACACACATAAAGCTATAATTCCGATGAAATTTTTATTTCATTATTATGCTTGGACCTTACCAATGTCATTTAATTGATCAGCTCTGGATTGTTGGCGGCAGAGGATCTTTTTGAGGTAGTTTTCGGTTCCCAATTACACCTACAGATCATGATGAAAGCCCACGTTTGAATAACTACTTTAGTAGTAAGCTTTATCTATTTTTACGAGTTCTTCGGTTGTTAAACGATCCATATTCGCAAATGTAAACCTCTCACTAAATAAATAACACTTCAGATGATAGATATTTAACAGCTGTCAGCCCTAACCGACCGCCAGTTTTGAAACCATTAAATGAATAACTCTGTACATAAATAAGAATTGGTTATTTAGGAACAAATCAGTGGTGCATTCGATTAGAGGTCTTCCGAACGTTGTAATTTCTGTTCTTTTATTGTGTTTTAATATGGATTATTTTCTGATAAAAACTTAGTGATTTCCAAGACTTTTATGGCACCACTCATACTTCTGTTTTGCAACAACGCAAAAGATGATAGGTGAAGGTACATGTAAGTTAGTTTACCTGACTGAAATTTCTGTACTGGTTATAACATACCTAAAATATCCATGCATAATTTTGGTCATGCACCAACCGTGGAGCTATAGTTAGTGCACATAACTATCGTTCGCATGACCACTGGTTCAATTCCCGATACAACCACCTATCATTCTTTAAGCTGCGGTCATCTCAATGTGTCTGATGAATACTTCGAGAGGTCGATTAACCGACAAGTCTTTTAAATGCTTCTCAAACTATAATGTTTGGAACTGTCGTTAAATTATAGGTCCTGTTGAGTGGGTCTAAAATTGGAATGCGTGTAAGCTCACTTAATGTGAAAACCTCTTCCATGTTTCATTCATGAGATGCAGAGGAATTTGTTTGTTTTTTAGCTTCTTGAATTTGGCACTCTTTGTGTCAAACGTTTGGATGAACAACAATACAAATAATTGTTGAAAAGTATCATCTCTTTCATGTTTTTGCCAAATCTCCTTTATTTAGCGTTTAATGAATCCCTAACCTGCAATCTAATTCTTGGGATAAAGAGTTTTAGCGGTTTAAATTTGGCCTAATGCACCTTTAATGCGATCCAATGTTTTATTTTGTCAGTCCAATCATTTTGGAACTTTTGATCCCGAAGTCTCTCTCAGAATAGCTGGTGCATTTAAAAATAATGTAAATTAATCTGAACTAGTAAAGCGAATGATCAGAAGCGTTAAAGTCGGAACGATCTTAGCCTATTCTCAAACTTTGAATGGGTAAAAATCTCACTTCCGAGGCCTTAGGATTGAAACGATCTAAACCTTTTCTCAAACTTATAATGGGTAAGAGCCTTAGAGGCCTTTGGAGTCGAGTAATGTAAAATAATCTGGTTTGGTAAAGCGAATGTTCAGAAGCGTTAGGGTCGAAACGACCTTAATCTATTCTCAAACTTTAAATGGGTAAAAACCTCACCTTTCTTGGTATGAATGTTGTGGTTGTGATGTAATTTGCCCAGTGCGTCACTTTTGGCAAGCAGAAATGGCTGTGGAATGAACCAAATGTAATGTTTCGATGCCTAAATTGAAATATGTAGTCGAGTGTTGTTCTTTATATATATTTATTTAAATTCAAAGAATCTATTTAATTCGGATCATTTCGAAAGTGTGTGGAAAATATGTTCGTTTTGCTATGGAATGACTCACATATGCAACGAATTCCAAAGGTTCCTGCAAATGCCGCTGTGTACGAGTATTACTCATACCAGCAAAGAAAAACGTCTAGGTATGGCTGTTCATCGCACTCACTTATTTTAACATCGGCAGGACACTCACGCACACACAATTAGATTAGTGGCATAACATTGCTTTGGTTATTTTGTGGCAAATTACATGTTGTTAATGTAGTTTCGGGTGAGAGTGAATGTGTTTAGGCCATGCAACAGCTATAACGCCACCTCCTCTTCCTCGCTTGTGTTTGTATACATTTACAAAATCTAAACTATATTTGTGTGTGTTTGTTTTTTTTTCTCGTGTATTTCCACTTTCCATGGGCTACAAACATTTTGTTGTCCCCGACAGTTTTGTGGTAAAATTTTGTTAACAAACAACGACAACAAAGCTGATGATGTGTTTGATTTTGTGGTGGGCATTCAACAAAATGTTTTTGATGTTGTGTCTCTTTGATTACTGGTGTCGGGCTGGCAGAAAGGCAGGCAACATACTTGAATTTGCTATTAGTAGTGGGTAGTGTTTTTCTTCTTGTTTATTAAAGCCTTTTTAATTGAATTCCCTTTTTTTCTTTTTGTTTTTAACAAATTTCACTCCTATGTCCTTTCGCCTCCCTTCTTAGAGCTATCTGTAATATGTCATGCATAGACAAACACTTGGCTTTGCGATGTCGTTGGTGATGGTGTTGATGTTTTGCTGTTGTTTTAAATATTTTATAAAACTTTTGCAAGTGCAGAGACGAACAGAGAATATTCATGCACATGTAAGTGATAGACATAAATGTATAGCTATACGTACAAGTATGCTTTTAATATTCATATTTAAAACTTTAGCAAGTGCGTGAGTGTGGGAGTGTGTGTGTGTTTGTTGTTCGAATGCATTTATGTAACGTTTTTGTTGCCTAAATGTCACTTTTACAAACAATTTAATTAGTAACTAATTTAGAACAAAATTTAATTAACTTTAATTCACTTTTGAGTGTCCTTTGTACAATTGAAAAGTTGTCGTTGTTGTTGTTGTTTTGCTTTTCATATGCATCACCCCATTCATCTGTCTCCAAACCTGTTGCTTTACAAAGTACACTCTCAGAAACTTCTTGCATATCCAAAATTATTTCACACTAATAAGAAAAGGACAATCGTCCACTATTCATAGTTCTAACTCTAAAGTTTTCGTCCTTTTCTAGACAAATATTAAACTGCTGCTGCAATCTGCAATATTATCTTTAGCATTGTGTTTGTGTTTGTATTGATGCCTTGTTCAGATTGCTGGTGTTTTGTGTGTGTACACAACACCTTAAAGTTTACGCAACCACTTCAGTCTGCTACTAATTCTTTCAACTTTCCTTCCTGTCTCCCCTCTTTCTTTATACATACAGGTATATGTCTGTCCACATCTGCCCCTCATTCAGCTTCTTGCACTAACTTAAATTGGGCGGTTGTACAGACGATTAGTTCGATTTCCTTTCCGAGAATGCGACAATGTCCTGGCATTAGTTCTTATGCCTTTAGGAATCAATATACAATTTGCACACTGTGAGAGGATTTGCTATTTAAAGATTTCTGCTATTTACTCAAGGGCTTGTGCAGGTATTCAATGGAATCTGTGATGGTGGCCAAGAGAAAATTTACCAGTGTGGACTTGAATTTAATGAAAAGTCTGCTGTTGATACTTAAACGTCCGTCGGCGAATAGTTGAGCGAGTGGGTTTGGTAGATAATTGATTTTAAAGCGAAATTATGCAAGTGCCACCACGGTGAATATTGCCACAGATATTCTAGTGGAATACCTTATTTGACTGCATAATTATTTGAAAAATTCAAAATTAGTTTGTACAAAGTATGTACTCGTATTGTTCATCAATTGACAAACCGCACCAATAGCCAATTAGACTGATAACGTTCAGTTCAATTTCAGTTCAATAAGCTAGAATCCCACTGTCTAACTAACTAATAACGAGGAACTGGTTGAAGTGAAGAGTTCTAAAATTCTGTTTATTTTTAAAGTCTTGCGTTTAGCTGGTATAATTTGTCAAAAGTTTAGCTATTATGAAGGAAACGGTAAGAGTGTAAAAAACAAGAAGTTAGCATTGAAATGCAGGAGTTATCTTCCTTGATAGACGAAGCATAGGCAGCAATCCAATTAAATCTACATTTTTTATACTTCTTTACTGTACTTCTTATAATAATTCGCCAAGCGGTAAAAATTGGTACTTTATTACCAATAACAAAATAATCCAAATAAATCTCCATTTTGGACCGTTGTACTTCTTATAATAATTTCCCAAGGGGTAATAATTGGTACTTTATTATACATATACATTCTAACAAAGAAATGCCGGCTATTGATAGTTTAAAAAGTCAAAACACTATTTGTCGTTAATGTGGTACAACCGACCACTATACTAATGCTGAGTTTGAACGTGATCTCTAAGTGACAAATAAGTGTTTATTCTGCTCGATTTTATTAGATCATTGCAATTGTGTTTTATAATGGTTAAAAACGTCGAAAAACAATTTGTCTCAATTTTTCTATTGCAAGTGGAATTTTGCTAAAAATGCTACAGAAGACTTACAGTGAATCAATTTTACCCAAAACACATGCATATGGTGGTATATGATGGAAGACTTGCCTGGTTTTGGTTGACCATCAACGCCTTCAACCAGAGTTATCATCGATAAAGTGAAAAAATGTAAACTGAAAATCATCATTTTCAAAGTTTGAGAGAAATTGCCTGATAGTCAGACATGGGTTTACGAGTTTCACATGCAAACCAATCAACAGGCTTCAGAATGGCATCGTGCAAATGAGCCGAAATCGAAAAACCCACTCCAAAGAGGATCAACGTAATTTTAACTGTTCTGTTTCTTTGATTATGACAATAATAAATTTTCTGAAAAAGGACAGATTTGTGGGTAGAAAACTTATGAATTCTATACCACCATAAGGTATTGTATTGCAATACAATTATTGTGAACAAATTTCTGGCTAAAAACTCAACAGATATGACCGAACAACCATCCTATTCGCTCAATATTGCTGCGGCTGAATTTTTTTTTCTTTTCAAAACTCAAACCGCTGCTTTGAGGCTCCCGTTTGCTGTCGATAGAAAGCGTAAAAGAGAAATTGCGTTGAGAACTGAAGTCTTTTCGGGAAAATGCGTTTGAAACATATTTAACATAAGTGTTGTAGACGCCACTCACCCGTTGTTCCAAATTGCTGTGAGTATGCTACTGGGAATGCTCCAAATCGGGGGACAGGTCTCTCACCTGTGGACGTCTCTGATCGTGCCCAAAAAACTGTGCGCACCAACCGACAACTCGGATGTTTGGCCTAATAACCCAATAACATAGTACACAAAACTGGCTTTTTTTTTATCAATTGTCCCTTAAGGGTTATTTAAAATAATGTTTATTCTAATTCATTTATACTTGTTGCGCGGCACAGTGTAAAAAACGAATGACCCGGCACAGCATGGCAGCAAAGAAGTTTTCTGTTTTCCCACTTCTACC
The DNA here is from genome assembly GCA_019455685.1 of Philornis downsi. Lineage (NCBI taxonomy): Eukaryota > Metazoa > Arthropoda > Insecta > Diptera > Muscidae > Philornis > Philornis downsi. The sequence continues at coordinate 1,569,276 of JAHXMU010000058.1, read as the reverse complement.
TTGTCCTATGCGGGTATTCGGTACCTGATGCATTTGCCTTTGTAAGTCAGTGCTATTATTCGATTGTTGTTGAGATGGAATGCCCGATAACCAAAGGCCCAAATCTGATAATTGTTGCGTTGACTTACATATGCAAACAAGTGTACTATTTCCGTTGAGACCTTCTTTGAAAGCGATACAATAGATTTGTGTGATTAAATAAATATTTTGCGTTTTATTGACGACCAATTATAGAGACATTTTTTCCATAAAGTTTTTTTGAAGTGATAGGATCAAGGACCGGCAAAATTAACAATTTTTTACGGCTTGAATTTAGAATGGAATGTTTCTCTGCAGCTAAGAATATTAAAATTGAATATACGATAGTCAAAAAAAAAAAAAAAAAAAAAAAAAAAATAAATAATTTTTACAATATATGGCGTTAGTAATCTATACTCCGCATTGCGTAGGTATGATTGAGTTACGCTAGATGGCGTTAGAAAATTAAGATTTTGTACTTAAAAAACTACTTATAGAGATTTGTGTTCGCTTAAAAGTTTGAGCGCATATCAAAGATGGGCACCACCAAAGAAAAAATATGCCTCATATTAGAGTTTTTCTTCAATAAAGGCAAAAAAGCAAGCAAGGCTGTAGAAAATGTCTGCAATGTTTATGACCCTGATACTGTAAGAACCAATGGATCACAATTTTGCTTAGAAAACTAATTGTCGAAAATGGCGATAGAATAAAGGAAATAATCAAATGTAATCATGATGTGAGCACTGTTTCAATTGGCTAGAATCTAAACAGGGCACGTTTTCAATCACTTGAATGAGGTTGAATACAAAAAGATGTTCTAAGCGTAGGTGTCACACAAACTAACGAATTAACACGAATTAAAAAAAGTCATGGACAAAATTTCCATCTGCGAATCATAGCTGAATCAGAACAAATTCGACACATTTCTGAAACGGATTGTGACTGGCTGATGGTAAGAAGTGGGTTGCTTGCGACAACGTCAAGCGAAAATCGTCGTTCTCGAACTGCGATGAGCATAAACAGTGGCCTAGCCACGAGACCGGCATGGAATCATCTACTACGAGCTGCTCTCCGATCCCCTACAACCGAACTCAAAATTTGGCTTTGTAGTGTAAGCAATTGGACAGTCTGAAGGAAGCAGTAGTCCAGAAGAGGTCAATAGAAAAGGAATTATGTTCCATAACGACAACTACAGAACGTACACACTGATAGTGACTCACTAGAAGTGCCAGGAACATACGTTCAAAAAAAGTTCGTATTAAATTTAGATTGAAAACATACCCAAAATTAACATACAAAACCTGCTCAGTACTAAAGAATTTCATTTGAAACGAGTAAGTGAAACTTAAATTAGCTAAATTTTACTTGACTAGAGTACGCCTGAACTTAAAATAAGTACTTTTAAGAAGGCGGTTTTAAACGCTTAATTCAGGTTTTCGGAACGAGGCAGTAGGCAACAACTTTCTTCACATTACCGCTGTTAACTTCAGTTGATGTCGACCAAAGCGAGGTAAATCTTTCATCGCATTTTGACCACTTTTTAATGCAGTGTACCACTCATATGTACGTATTTTCGAAAAATTCGATTAGCTATAAGTTTTCTGTTATATTTTCATCAACTTGAAACAAACTTTTTATTCGATGTTTTCATGTATTGTAAAAATAACGCAACACCCTTTAAATAAGCATTATGAACAAACTAACTGGCGGATAGCGCCAAAGCATTGTGTCATTATAGGAGGCGAAAGAATTCTAACAATCTCTTTAAGAAAGGAGGTTTAAGTGATCATTCACGATACCTTTTTGATATACAAAGTGCTTATAAATATACAAAGCGTTTGCTGCATTACCTTGGGCAAATAAATGAAAATGCGACACATAAGAGATGTTTTAAGACTTGGAAGAACCGGAAACGTATTTAAAAATATAAATAACACTTTGCACACTTTCTTACGATTAAATTTTCATAAATTAAAAGAAGTAAAAAAAAAGGAAATGAGAAGTTGAAAATTCACAAAAATATCAGTAAATTGATTATTCTATGCTAAACAAATTTGAATCAGTTTGAGTTCTTTGCTATAATTTAATCTTCGAAGAATCTGAAGAATTCTTTGTTTTGAACATTTATAAACTATGAATAGTTGTCCACATTTGCCTGATGCATAAGACGTTTACTTAAATTCTAAGTATATTATTGATTTCTAGTCCTCTTTCAAGGCTAAGCCAGACTCATCCATTAGAGGCATTGATGTTAGTGACACTTTACACATCATAAAAACTCTTTGAATTTTTCAAATGTCTGCCGTAGTCAACCTTATCATTACTGTGAATTTCATTGTCTACGAACAGAAGAATGCAGGTGGAACTCGATGAAAAACCCATTGAAAGTCATGGACTGTCAGTTCATTGGACAGACAGTTATATCTGTATGATGGGCGATTGCGTTATCGCATACGACGGATACATCAATCGTTCGTTCATTCGTTAGCTCTCTGATGTATCATTCCAACATTAAAAAACAATAAGGCAACGCCTCAAGTGTGTAATACCTGAACGAGCGATGATAATGCCAACTTACTTATACACATGCACGCTTCAGCATATGCATTTGAATATTCATATCAGTTCTGTTTGAACACAAATATATGCTATTGTACATGTTCATGTGTGTGTGCGCGTGTGTTTTGTAATAACAAATGTTATGCATTGTTGGAAGTAAGTGATAGATCCCTTGCCCCCACACCAGTGCAGTGCCATACAAATGGAAGCGGAAGTTACATTCATGAGCATTTCGTTAAACAATAAGTAAAGGCAATACAGATGTACGAGTAGGCAGGTAAGTTTGATGGCGCTCTGTACATGTGTTAACAATAAATGCTCAAAGAAGAAAACATTTATGTGGTTATTCCTTATACGAGGGGTGATTTACTAGCTTCTTTCATATTATGCTGTATTTTATCACTAAGGGGGTGACAATTTGGATATGAAATGGAAGAGAATTTGCTCGTGTAATTTACATTATAAATTAGGAAGAAATTCACATAGGTTTGAAATTCCGTAACGGGTTTTGTGTTATCAATATTAGAAATTAGAATTGATCATATATAACAAAAAGCCGGCTTAAAAGAATTATCAAGACTCTTTCTGTTGCTAAGTTAAAAGAATTGTTCTCTACACTGGGTTCTAATGCGATTTGCCATTTAGTGTGCACACAGTGCTTAATTTTGACAGCACACCTCAACTACGTTTTGCGATTTTTGTAGTAACTAAAAATGAGTTAGTCTCAAATTTTGTATTACAAATAGGATTTCGTATGCTGAATTGCTGAAAATGTTGCTTTCAACATTGTCAAAAATACGAACCTATGAGTGATACAATAACGGTCAAAATGTGATGAAAGTTTTGCCTCGTTCTGATCGGTTATAGACGTTTTGAACAGAAGTTAACATTGATGAAGTTAAGGAGATGATGACTGAAAATTATCATTTAAGTTTGAAAACGATAGCTTTCAGTAACTTAGTAACGAATTGATTCGTACTATTTTATACGATTGCTTTGGTACAAGACGCGTTCCCGTTCTATTAGCTGTAAAAGACTTAAATTATCTTCAAAAATTTCAGTCGCATTAAGTCAATTTCCACCGCACTTTCATAATAAGTGTTATAACTGGTGAAAAAGTTTATAAGTCTAACATGCAACCCAGTCAACAAGTTTCGGAATAGGCCCCTCTATATGAACTGGAACCGAATAAAATCATCTCAAAGTTAATGAAAATTCAATGCAATATTGAGTGTTTTCTTCGAGCATCGCGATGTTATGCACTGTGATTTATTGGCAAAAGTCCAGACGGTAAATACAAAATATTATCTGGGAGTGATGTGGCGTTTGAGAGAGCAAATTCGTCAACAAATGCTAGATTATTGGAAAAAAAACTAATAGAATTTGCATTGTTAACGAATTTCTCGACGAAAATTGAACAAATATCGTCAAAGACCACCATATATTACTGTTCTCTTTTTACGGAACTCAGATTACTACTTCAAGATACCCATTCACAAAGCGAAAATTAATTCAATGATTGGATTATTCGTTGGCATAAGAGTATAATTGCAGAGGAGAGCTACTATAAAGTCGTTACAACAAATTTGAATGAATAATAACTATTTTGTATTTTGTTGGCCAAAATATTGACAGAAAACAAAAGGAAAAGAAGACTTATAGTGATTTAGATAAAGTCCATAGAATATGTACACACATATTTGAGACTGCGCACTACAGGATGAACGTTTTTAAGCGCGGTTGCACATCCATAAACGCACACGTACATCCATAAACGCATAAGGCGATCAATTGAGGTTGCCATAATAAAAATTATAGAAAATATTTTCGATATGAACTTCCCTGTATGAATGATCTCCGAGGAAGCCAAATATGTAGATACATTATATATAAAATATATAGATACTCGTATATACGAGATATAGATTTATTATATATTATATATATTTTTTAAGGTAGTAATTAATGTAGTGGTCGTTACTGCTCAAACTTAGAGCACCGTTTCAACAACATTTTAAAGAAAATAATAATATCCATATAATGCCCAAGGTTTCACCACGCACTCTTTCTCGATTCCTCATAACTTTCATGTTATCACTCGCTGTTTCCAAACCTGAAAATGCTATTGGAAGGAAAGGAATTTACTAAAAAAAGAACAGCCTGTCGGTGGCATAAACAATCATTTTGAATTGGTAGACAAATTGAAAATGTCGGAAAAATGACGATTTTCACCAAATAAATTTAATATTTTGTACTTGCGCCTGAATCAGCCTCATTCGTTTTAAACTTATAGAAATGATTGGAAGGAAAGGAATTTACAAATGGAGAGCTGCCACTGGATAGCAGTATATTTTGATGTGCTGACCAACTCAACTTCATTGCATGGTCTGGAAAAGCTAGAGAAGAGTGTTTTTTACGGATTTTGCTACTACTTATTTTTCCGTCCCGTTTTCTTAGTCTTAGTCATGTTCACTTATTTTCAAATATAGAGAATTGTTTAAAAGGATAGAGATTTACCATCAAAGATTAACTAATCGAAGATACCAAGGCTTAATTTGCAGGATCAGATATATTGAATTATTCGGATATCTAGGAATCGTTTGGACTGAATAATAACTTGTACTACTGCTGAACTTTTCTAATAATATTTTGTGATTTATTTCAACATTTTCGGAGATACAACCAGAAATCAAATTTCAATTATTTTATGATCATCACTTTTGAAGCTCTGTAAATTCGACTTCAATTTATAAAATTTTTGGTATGAACAATTTGCAGGATTGAGACAGACATTTGTGCTGACTCAGTATTGGGTAAAAAATGTTCCACGTGATTGAAAACTCAGTTATTTGCAATAAATTGTGTGTTAAAGGAGATGTAATTTTCTTATTTCCTTAAAGAGCGAATAAAATGGAAATGCTTTTTGTATTATGCACGTACTTTGGTATTCCAAGCTCTTCGATTTTCCGTGAATTTTCTTCAATACATCACACCTAGTTTTGACAGTATCTCAAAAAAACCTTGTCCTTTCAACGGAAGGAGCACATTGTGTAGTTAACGCAACCACGATGTTTTTTCGCGCTTGGTTATGTCGTTGTTGATGTACGATCATGTTTCATATGATGCCTGCAATTTCCGCCATATGGTAGGGGTAATTTTTCCCCCGAAGACTCCCGATACTGATGCATGCACTCTGTTATAACATAGTAAGGCTGATGAGACTAGCGTCTGTAGGATTTTTGCTCGGCGAGGGGGGACTTTTTCAGTAAATGCCTCGCTAAATCTTTAATAGTATCTGTTTCATAGCAACACTCCTCTTCTTTCAGGCTAATATATTTGGTGTTATTGACGGCGAAAATGAGGCGGTTGTAATCACCCAAAGTTATATTTGCCAATGTTTACGCGACGAATGGATCTTTGTTAAACGAAAAAAGAACTTAATTGTTTCCTCCTTCACCATCAGATCCTTGTTTACTCATCCTCAATGGTTGAGAAGACTGCAGTAACATCTCTCCGGTTTTTGAAAAAATTATGCCTATCATAAGCGTGGACAGATAACATATGACAAGTCGTGTTTACTGCAGATTTTATCGTAATCATTATGTTCCCTGTTAGCCAACGTCTTTCTACACGTATAAGATTTGAAATAACATTCAATTCGGTCATAGAATTATACCGGTTTTGCGGTATAAACGTGTCGCAACCGCTTTTATAGTCGACGAAAAGGTGATATTTGTCGATTTGTTTTTCTTAGATTATTTCTGGAATTTGCGTAATGTGAACATCTGTTTGATTACCAGATTTATTACATCCAAAGCCAAAACCATAGAATTCAATCAGTTGGTTAAAGTAGCCTTTAGTTATCCACGTGTCGGAAATTCATGTACGAGATATGGGTAAAAGACTGATACCGCGGTAGTTGCTATAAAACTTGCACCGCTCTTGTGACCACAATAAAAACCACGCCTAGATCCCAACCATGGGGCCCACAATCAATGAATCAATTCGTTTCGGGGCATGAACATTATTAAATGTGTGAAATTTTTCATATATTTATTGAGTGTATCGTTAAATATTGTTTTAAATGAACAATTATCTGTTTGCGCATTCCGTATGAAGTCACTCCGGAAAGGCGATGGAAAATTTGGGTAATCGGACTTCCGCTTGCAGAATTTGAATAGTTTTTATAAGGGAAAAGGAATTCAGTTTGAGGTCAAAACCAATTTTAACATAGTGAGTTACATCTGTTAAGATGAGTTCGTCAATTGCTATCAAATATTGAGCTTTTACCAGTTGTACTGTTCAGGACCAATTCTCTTTTCCCGATTTTGAAATGAAACAACATCTCATAAGGCCGGCGGAATGTTTCAATACATTCGTTTTCGTCTGCAGTCAGGAATATCGAGCATTTTACGCGTTTTCATTCTATATTTTCGTAACTTTTCCTCAGCCTTACGTGAAACCATATTCAAGCAATAGCCGTACATGTGTAAAACATAAATGCACCGTAAAACTTTTGCACAAAACATGTGACTTTGTGGCAACAAAAGAAGTGAAACCGGCAAAACAACAATAAATGGAAAGCGACAACAACGACGAAAATCTCCAAAACAAGTTACTGACAATTCTAGTCAAAACAATCAGCAAAGGCAGACATTCGAAATGGACGGACAGACATACCGCACACATGCAAAGACAACTCTCTAAAGGACATGAAAATGAGCAACAAAACCAACCAATTGCAAAAGGGGAAAACACCGCACAGACAAGGACTCAAACGTTTTGTCGTAACCAAACGGAATTGTTAAAAACAAAAGTTTTTGGTTGGCTTTTTTGTTGCTGTTTTGTTTTATGAAGCTTATTATTTCTTCTTCATTTCATTTGAAGTTGAATTTCAATGTTGCATATGTGTGGTTTTACAACAGCAAAAAAAGAGATAGAAAAGAGGACGCAAATATGTGAGAAAATGTGTAAGAGGTGTCAAATACAGCATAAAAAATACATAAACAACAAACACGCAACTGCTTGCGCCCCACTACACTCTGTCACTTCAGTACCTTTTCCTCGTATGTGTGATAGATAGATAAATGAGTGAGTTGTGCTGCTGAGTTTTGTAGGAGTTTTACTTAACCCACTTCCATTCTCATGCCACATTTCGTTGGCTGCCAGAATTTTTATCGCTGTATCAATAACTTCAAAAATGAATGAGAGAAGCGATGAACGCAGAGGCAAACAAAGTGTGGGCGGAATTAGCAGACCATAGATTCCGGAATGTTACATTGCTATCGATGTCGATATCGATATCTTCATTTTACATATCAAGTTATCTATTTAATGCTTTCAAAACCGGCGGTCTGGCAAGGCTGTCAACTGTTAAATACCTGTCATCTGAAGTGTTGTTTATTTAATGCAAGGTTTGCCATTTACGAATATGGGTCGGTTAACAAATGAAGAACGCGTAAAAATAGTTAAAATTTACTACAAGAGCCATAACCGACCAATTGTGAAAGGAATTGATAATATTATAAAGAAATTTGAAGAGACTGGAAGCGTTACAGATGTGATCATGATGTCTGTGGATCATCGCAATGTACGCATTGCCGAAAGTATCGCTCATGTTACTGAAAGTGTGCTGGATAGTCCGAATTTGTCGATACCACGTTCTCAGCAATTGGGGTTATCTTAAGACTCATTATGGCGTATTTTGCATTTACATTTGCACTTCCATCCGTATAGAGTTCAACAATTAAAGCCGGCTGACCACTCACAACACCGTAGATATGCTAATTAGGTGTTATCGCAACGGGCTCTCAATGCCTATTCGTCGAACAATATTTTCTTCGGCGACGAAACTCATTTCTAACTCTGCAGTTATGTCAACAAGCAAAATTGTCGCATATGGGGATCGGAGAACTCGAAAGTGGTTGTGGAAAGTCAATCCATCCGGAAAAAGTGATTGTTTCGTACACATTATGGTCTGGAGGTGTCATTGGCTTGCCATAGACGCTGGAGGAGTCATTTCCGTTAGTTCACAGCGCTATGGTCGTGTGATAGCCGACCTTTGTTGGCCTGCAATTGAAGATTATGAACTGGATGACACGTGGCTTCAAGAAAACGGTACCATGAACCACATATCACAACCGATTTGGGCTTTTTTGAATAAGGAGTTTTCATAAAGCGTAATTTCACGTTTTGGCGATGTCAGTTGACCACTAAGATCATACGATTTGACGTCGTTAAACTTTTTTGTGGTGCTACGTCAAAGACCATGTTTTCGCAGATAATCCCCAAATGTTGGAGCGTTTGAAAATTAACATTCGTCAAGTCATTGCTGAGATGCCGCCCGAAAACTACCTTGAAAGGAACCACTGCTACCAATCCAGAGACGATTATTTAGATGACATTGTATTTCGTACATAATGGCAAAGTCCAAGCATTATAATGAAATAATAGTTGCATCGAAATCATAGCTTTTTGATTTAATTCCACTTTTGGAACTGAAAAACGGATAACTCGTTATTTAAACAACCAGACAATGATGTGAATAGTTTTGAGATATTCGTATTTCCCCGGTGGTTTTTAACGTACAGGGCGATAAGATTTTGATAATTTAAAAATTGCTCAAATATTAGAGACTCATTGTAAGTCACCATATTTTCGAAAGTGAAATGAATAGACGGAATTAGTATAAAGTGGGTGCTATGGGGATGCAACATGAAGTTTCCAATGGGAAATGTTATTAAGCATATCACGAAGAGAGGCAAACATTAACGACGAAAGAACTATGATGACTGGGAAAATATTGAGGCACTTTGCCTCGGTATTTCAACCTGTAAGAGATAGAGGATCTATTGTCTGAACTAAGACGATGTATTTGTTATCACTATGATATGCGATTAGGCAAGCTATGCATACCTCGCACGCATTTGCCTATTCCATTGAACTCTCTCCGCTGTGTCCTTAGTTCCGTTTTTGCCATCAACATATACATATTGTACAAAAAAGATACCAGAGATTCGTCCATAAACCACACAATGTTCATTATTCATTCATATTTGGCAAAACTTTCCTTTCCAAAATAATTCACATAATCTAGTTATAAAATTATTATTTCAAATATTTTCCAGAAAAGACAGCGGTTCTCTCTGGGAATTATTTTTTATATGTTGTATCTAATGAAAACATATGCCTCGGAGAGAAAACTGTCAGTTGGAGCCAGGTGAATATGGTGGATGTTCGATGATATTTGTTGACTTTTTGATCAGAAATTTGTTCAGAGTCACAGCGTAGAAGATGGTGTGTTATCGTATTGCAAAAAATATGAGTTTTCTTCCCATAAATCTTTTTTTTTGATAAATTTGATCTCTCAAACGCCGCATAAAGCCGCTATAATATTCTTTATTTACTATTTGACCTAATTGAAAGAATACCGGCTGCATATTATCGCGATAATTAAATAAAACAGTCAGTATTGCCTTAATTTTTTTCGGTTTTGGCCCAGTTTGAAAGTATTATTCCAAAACTTGTTGATTGGTTTGCATGTTAAGGTCGTAAACCTATGTCCTATTATCAGTTATAAGGCATTTTATGAATGTGAAATTGTAATTCGTTCGTTCTAGCATGTCTTCAGCTATCTTTACGTCACTGAGTTCTTGAAGAAAATTCAGCCCTTTCGGAAGTAAACAAGCGGCGACGTGTTTCATACCCAAACCGGAATTGATTCGTGTGACGTAGAAAGTTAAATAGAATTTCTTTCTTCAGTTGTTGTAATAAGAAATCCACTATTTTCCCAATAGTTTTTATGGCTCTGATATTGTATTAGCCGATCTTGCACAACTTTGGTTTCGCCACTGTTTCGATTACTCGATAGGAGCTAAACATTGCAGTATTCTTTTAACTACACCTTATACAATGGTCGGTGCTCGAAGTGTTACAGATTAAAAGTGCTATAATTTTGTCTTATAGGTAGAAGTGGCCACCCTTAGCGGATAGTAGCGTGGACTCTATTCATGAGAGCTTCTCGCGCTGCACGAATGTGGTGAAGAGCAATCTCGAGGGGGCTGACCACTTCATATTTTTTAACTGATATTCTAACCTCCAGAATGGACTATATGGGAATCTCTACTGGTTTAACTCCGGAGTATATGGCAGCCATTAGTGTGTAGAAATGAGGCTGGAACCTTGACAAAGGTTAGATTCCACGGGTTTTCTATATTCTATGATTTCCAACGAATTGTTTACGTGCCAGAAATAAAATCGTTTCACGGTCGATTTGTTGATTTATCTATACGCTCTGTTCAAAGAAAACTAGTGGTGAGGGACCTGTAGCAGTTATCTTTTGATTTGTACTCTAACTGTAATATATATAATCATTTTGTTTGTTTAATGTTAAAATTTTTTTCACCACAAAATACCTAATTTTCAAATTGGCCACCAATGTACAAGTGTTTTAACACCTATACTCTTGCTAGACTCACTGCCTTTTGTTCAGATATTAAATCGTTTTATATTTTGTAGAGTAGAGTTTTGTATTTTGTAGAGTTTCAATCGTAGTTCATTTGCACTGCACATTGTCGTAGATTACCATGAATTCTTGCCTTTAATTTTGGAGGAATTTTTGAGGACGTCGTTGTGTCTGGATGATCACCTCCATGGCAGTTTTTGAGGATATCAGCATCGTTGTAACGTCCAACGGTCCGATATGTAAACATTTTGTTCAGACATAAATGTCGCAGCTTATTAATAAAGTCTGAATGCGATTTTCAAGACAAGCAGCAAGCAATAACACTGTTGTGTTTGACTTTCATTTCGATGTAAAACCATATGCTTTCGTAGTCTTTTAAACGACATAACAGATCGATGCTTGCCAAAAACTGAGTGTGCTGTCATTAGCCGTTTGGTTGCAACAGCAGCGTAAAGTTGGTTACACTTCGAACGGCGACCATTGTACGAGATATGATAAAAAGAAAACTGTTGTCTGCTTGTGGACGATTGCTTAGTTAATCTGCATACTGTGTTTGGCAAATTTAGTTGTAAGAATTTAAATAAATCTCGTCGCCACTTAGCTTCCGGCTCGTCGTGCAGAAATGGACAGATTTACTGGAATTTAATTTGCCGCCTGTAAATCTCAATTCATAGATTGCAGCAAATTCAGTTTTTGCCCGTTGCTATAAATGGTAATTCTTAGTAAAATTTGATAATCACGCCCTTTCTAATATTTTCCACGTCAATTGTCTAATTTAGCCTACACATCTCTGAATTTATATCTTTCATTCATTTGTAGTAAATTCATAGTAATATAACAATCATCAGGCTTTAAGTAAACTTACATTTACAAATAAAAATTGTCTGCATTGCAGCCATCTAGGATAATCCACAAACGGTTTAGAGCATTTAGCAAATGTATTAATTGTATTAATGAACAGCATTTAATGATAAGAACTTACAGTTGTGCCACGCCTCTTTTGCTATTTTAAGCAATATTTTCCCATTGGGAAAGGGCGTTGGTTGAAGATATGTAAAAATCAGTTCTTCTGACTGAAATTTTTGTACTGATTCTAGTCCTATTTTTTCAACACATAGTATTTTCTTTACTATTGATTACTTTTGAATACAACCATGCCAACTTTTTACACCTAATAGAATACCTCAAGTTTCATCAAAATTATTATATTATATTCCGAATTTTTTCTACGTCAGCATTTACGGGAAGTTATTTTGTCATGGATTGTAAGGAAATTTGGGAGAGAATAGAAGGATTTCCGCAATACCTTTGCAAGATGTTTTCGTATGCTTTATACTCGTATGCTGAAGGCCTGAATAATTCCACCCATGGGTGATATCATGGTTGTATGCATATGTACTGGTGAATTGTAGTTTTCTCACCACCAACGCAATCGTTCATCTATTGTGACTTTGACTTTGACTTGGCGTGACATCCATAACTTTTATTTATTTATACGTTAGCTGTGAAGAAGAGTTTTGCGTTTTCCTCGTTTTCCTCGAAAAAACCTTTGCTATTATATTATAGTTTCTTTTCATTTTTTCCGTTAGTGACTTTGTTATTCCTGTGCAGAATTATGATGCGTCCTCTCATATCTTCATGTCAGGTGTTGTGATGATATTTGTAGTTGTCGTCGCAGTGCATTTCGTTGTCTTTTTTGTGTAGCTGTCATTTAAGTGATATTCGGGCATGTGTGAGTGTTTGAATGAGTTTGTGAATTAATCACACAAAATATTTCATATGCATATGTGTGGGTAGACATTGTTTATGGCTGGGCCTTCATAGGGTGGGAATGTGTGCATGAGCGATATGAGCCTGGATGCGTACAAACATATGGCGGCTGGGTGAGTTAATTAAGAGTTCATACTGAAAAATGTTTAACTTGTTTTAATTGAATTTACTTGAAGCACAACACATCATAATTAATCAGATTCTTAGGCAGATGCAATTTATTTGACGAACGGGCCAAATAAATTTTTAAATAAGCAGTAAATGAATAATAAAATGGAAAATGTATAACGAGGAAGTCTATAGCAATGTAAGTCATCATGATATAGTATATGTGATGACAAGATTACGGCCTTCCATGGTATCACATCCATCTACTGATATTGAATTGATAAAATCTGAAATAAGTCAGAACATTTTTTGAAAATATGTCGTTTGTGCGGTATTATTCGTTTGTATACATTTATACATCCTTCCGAACTCATTTCAAAAATGGTAAAAGTTCATTGCTTTTAACATTTTTAAGAAAAATACTGTTGCACAGCTTGACAATATTTGCCAAAAGTTTGAATATTTTTTGTCTGTCGTTAAAAGATAGCAAGGCGACTTGAAAAGTCATAGAACACATTTGGTCAAAATATATTTGGTACGTTAAACACTTTAATCTGAGCTTTCCATTTTTGGCCGTGTCAAATTACATCTACCTTCATTCCTCGGGGAGAAGTTATAAAAATCAAACAAGTTACACCAAATTTAGTTCATGAAATTGGAATTGTGCTGCGAAAACTTCTGGAATACTGCAAAAGACCTTTGGCGAAGAGATTTTGTTGAAAATAAATGTACACAAGTGGCACAAAGAAGGCTACGAACTAGGTGAAGACGGAGGTCACCACGGACCACCACTAAACTCCACCGATCAAAGTCATGTTCGACAAATCTGCTGATGATGTTGGTATTGGAAACGGATCACACAGCTCGTTTAAAAAAAAACATTTTGGGTCTCAGATTCGTTAAATTTCGAATGGCACCAAAAAGTTCATTTGAAAGAGATGTATTGTGAATCTAAATCAAATTTATGCTGACATATTTCTTCGATTAACTCGTTATTGACCCCTTCCACGGGGCCAAACTGTTAACGAAGAATATTATCTGACGCCATTCACAAATATAAGTCAGATTTGTTGCTTTTGCGATACAGTAATGTGCCATCTGTAAAACATCAACTAATATCGCTCCGCAAACATCATATTTTCCCGACTTAGCATCGATATCCGGGAATACCTGAGGATACTGTTTTGAGCTGTTTGTGGCCAGAAGGCGACTACTTCGCATATATCTTAAGGATTGCAGAGAAAAGGTCGTATTGTATTGTGTCAGCTGGGCTATACTTAGGTGGCAGTGATATATGAAGTAATCGATATAATTCGAAAAATAAAATAACAAATAAAATAGATAATAAATAAAAACCAAAAATAAATTCGAGAAATAAAATGTAATAAAATATGAACTAAAATTTTGGCTTGATCGGTAGATCAAAGTTTGATATTGATAGATCTACTTCAGCGAAATTTATACCAAAACACAGATCGACTTGGACGATAGAATTGGAAGTTGTATAGCAGCTATGTGTATTCGTCGGAAAATAACAATAATTTTCGTAAATTTTTGGTTTTATTGTGTAAATTATCCATGGGCATAACAAGGGGGTGGTAGAAGGCGCTCTAGAAATTTTTTCGTACCACCAGCGGTTTTCAGATTAGGCGCATTGAATGAAATTAGCTTCCCTAGAATGAATAAACCTCTACCAACATAATCTCCTTTTTACTCGGTACACTTTCTCCAGTGATATTCAATAGCTTCTATACCCTGTTTATAGTAAGAAATGTCAAATTCCTTAAAATAGCCATCAACTGCAGAGTCCACCTCATTATCACTGGAAAAAGAAAATAGCCCGAGGGTGGTAAATCTGGCGAATAGGGCGCGTAATGAAGCAATTCGAACTTTAATTTGTTAATTTTGGTTATTAATTTTGGATATGTGAACTGGAGCAACACATTCTTTTTCGCCAAATGCGGCACATTTTTATAATTTAATCACCAAAACAGTACAACCAATTGTGTTTATTTACATGAGTCTCGCCGTGAGGCCTTACTCTTGGTGTGCCATCACACATGAGGCTGTTTTTCATAATTCTTTTCTTGGTTATAATTCTTTTCTTCTTGCGGCAGCCAGCGCCCCTTTGGCGTACCCATACTAATCCCGAAAGGATTAGTCGAACTACCTTTGAGATAAGAAGTAGGTCCCCTTGGAAAAACTTCCTCAAGACCTGCTTCCTCTCTCGGCCAAAGTACCTTTGCAGTCACTTGGTATGAAGTGAGCTGCATTCCGGTTAGGAGTGAGGTAATCGTGAAACACCTCGATAGACATGAACAGTGTTTTCCAAACTTCTGCCTTCCTTCAGACACATGTTCGGGCAACCACAGCTAGCACGATGCTCCCACAAGGGGTCCAACGCCATCGACCAGGTAAGAACAATGTTCTTTGGGCCCCTGATTACCCGTGCTACCAGAAGAGAAGAACCTTCTGGTCTGGGTTTCGCAGACAAGCTATCCCAGTTTTGCTTTATCATACCTCGCATGAAACTGGTAATCCATTATCTATGGAATAGATTTTCAATGTCCGAGGAGAAATATCATCACAGCAAATTAATGCCATGCTCCTCTAGTCTATTAACCAAATCTCTCCACGAAGGAACTCCATGGTCGTACTACTATTAAAACGGAAAAGTTAAATCTTCTAATATCTCTCGACGGCTTCTCTTTGTCCGCTCTTGTTGCCAGGGTGTGTAATTATCTTGTTAAACTACGACATTTCCCCTCTACTTGGTTTTCGAAAAACGAGTTCCAAGGTCAGTTTGATGTCATATTATAGGTGGACCCCGATATAATCCACCTGTTCCTAGGGCGCCTGGCACAAGGCTACACTACTTTGTATTTGTACGCAAGCACAAAGGATGATGCCTGCTTAACTTTCAGGATCGGGTAGAGAGGCTTTGCGTTTTAGAGGTAAACGGTACAAAGCATCCTAGGAAACACCCGTTTACCCACACCTAAACAGTACAATAAATTTGCATAATATTCGCCTTTCTGAAGATAGTCATTAAAAATTAACCTCTGTGCATAAAAAAACGCCATAAACCGTCTTCACCTTTGACTGTTCCTCTGCCTTGTCTCATCCATGGTTATAAATCGACGCAAAAGTTTGGGTTTATTGTGGTGAAACATTGCCAAACACTCTAGTGATCGACGCTATTTTTGCTCTGTTGAAAGCAAGCGTGGCACCCACCTTGCGCACAGCTTTCTCACCTCCAAATCTTCGCTCAATATACGAAACATCTTAACGACCCTATTTTTTCAGTTTTCTCATCTTTAAATCAATTTATCAATTTATATATATCAATTTATATATATCAATTTATATATATACAGCACTGCCTACCATTTCAGCTAGCTCACGCACCTTCAGCCGACGATTATCCAATACCATTTTGTGAATTTTCTTATCCGTATTTGGCGTGGACACCTCAATTGGTCGGCCTCGTTTAGACTCTGCTACCCAATATCTTACAGTTATGAACGAAGGAGCAAACTCTCGCCTTAAATTCGGTTGGATTGAGACCCTTCAAATGGGAATATCTTTATATATATAATTCTACTGTACGGGCGTTGTCAGTGAACTCCTCCTAAACGGCTGGACCGCTTTGCATAAATGTTTGTATATGCGTCTGGGTGGTGCCCGGGATGGTTTAGATTTACAATTCGGTCCAATTGGGCAAAGGGGCGTGGTACCTTCCATACAAACAAAAAATTAAAAATCAATTATTTCTGCTCCTGCTTACGACATTTGAACAAAATTTGGTGCGTAGGTTTGGTGTACATATCTTAAGTGCTACTGCAAATATGGGAGGGATTGGACAATGGGGAATGGTACCTCCTATACAAACCACAAATTAAAAAGCAATTATTTCTGCTCCTGCTAACGGTATTTAAACAGAATTTTGTATTTCGGCTGAGTGAACATATTTTAAGTTCTTCTGCAAATATAGGCGTTTCTTATTATAATAGACCGATTGGCATGAAACATTTCCAATAAAAATAAAATTTGAAGGCAAAGCCACGTTTGCCGGGTCTTCTAGTAGAATTATATAACGGTAACCAATTTTTACAAAATCACTGAGATCGTTTATTTTGATGACTAAAATGAAAGTACCGAATAACGTGGCGCTTTGAAGCTTAAAACATATGTTCTATTAGGATGCCACTTTTCACCAAAATATTTTTTTCAAACTACTGGAGCCATCCACGATATACGTCAGTTCGGCTTGTTTTGGGGCCGTCTGTTTTTCACTAGTTAACAAGTTTATTGCCTAACATATTAGGATGTAAAAAAATAAACTGTACCGATTTCAGTGTTGGAAATCAACATAAGCAAAGGAGGCAAAACCTCTTAAGAAAATTTTGTCTAAGAAAAAATAAGTTTCTTTAAAATATATAATATGTAGGAAAAAATTTAGCTTAAAATTTCACAACCATTTTTTTCAACGAGTTTCACTGCGAAGCTTCACCATAGTAGCAGTCTTTATATAAAAATATTCTACTGTGTATCGTCCTAAATACCCTTTTTTAGTAGGGCGCATTTACATATGTTGAAAGTGCTTGTAGTGTAAGTTAATTTAAGGGAAAGTTCTCAACACAAAGTAGGCTGGCAATTCAGGTGCAAATCTTTATTTACAAACTTGTCGAACTTCTGTCGTTAAAACTTAAAGATTGTTTAGCAATTTTGCTTTGTTTTTTTTTCTCTCAAAATATATGAAAAATATTGTGAGGGACTAAACCAAATCGTTACTATCATTTCCATTGTTTTCATTTGAATATCAAAATTTGCTGGAACCCATCGGAGGCCTCTGTATTATGGAGCTTGTTGCCGAAATTCCAACAAAACCACCTTCAATCCACATAAAATACTTCAGTCAGCCACACTCAATTTATGTTATTTAATTTTTTCCCTCAAAGCTCTGTTAAACTTCAGCAAAATAAAAAATGCAAATATACCGATGTACTTAAAACAAAATAAATTGTTAAAAATTAGACAAATAAAGCTTTTTGTTGGGACAGTGTTGGGTTTGTCTCGTAAATCCTTGAAATGTGAGATGAAAATCTCGATAAACATTTGAATCTCTCAACATAGAATGTAACCAACACGTCATTATTATTATAGTTGTTATTACAACGTCTGTACTGATGATGGTGATGATGATGTTGGAGACGATAGTATTAATGATGTTGACTGTAATGAAGTTCCTGTTGATGAGCTTGAACCCATTTAATCATGTGCGGTGATGCGATATCGAATTCCAACTGCAATAGACCGTAGCAACATGACAAAAACAAAACAAAAAAACGGAACTACAGAAACTTTTAGCTATAAATGCTTATAGCAGTATGTATATGGCAACATACGAGTATAACTAAACATTATCCATATCGGTGTGGATGCTATAAAGTTAACTAACACTCCTGCTTGCCTCATTGACAACGAGGTGCTGATGAAAGGGAGGGAATTTGCTTGGTGTTTTTGTATCGCGACTGGGTATGGCGGGTTTTAAAGTTTATTGCGGCCAACTCATTCCACGCTAATAGATGGCGTTTAATTGTGCAGCAACGTTAAGTTCCAATTTCATGACAAACTGCCACTAAAAACAGCAACAACAGCGACAGCGACAACAAATACACCTAAATATCTTCTACAACAATGGATATGGGAGAAACGGGCCATCGTCACCAGCCAACGTTCCCAGATATAACAACGGCAATGACGATGCCGGCGACGACAATGGAACAGATAGAGAGAAGCATCGACGACGATTTTTAGAATGAATGTCATGGTTGAGTGGCTCGATTTACACATGAAAATTAATGATGATGTTTGATGAGTCGATTTTTGTACGAGGATCGTATGATGACCATAGAGTAAACATAGTTCCTAACAACATCAGTCAGGTGGACTGACTACATTACAGTTGCCCTCACTCAATAGTCTATGTCGTTGGCGCATAAGTTTCTCGGTATTTATGGTGCAAAATAGCAACTTTCTGAAGAAATTACAGGCGAGCTATTGATGTTTGATAAATCGACACTAAAAGGCAAAGCAAATCAGTTCACTTTCCTTCATAAAACTAAGTTTACTAATGTGGGCTAAATTATTACCGTTGTGGGTCAAATTATAATAAATTTAGTGCAACCGATTGGAAGATATGAATCTAATAATATATTGGTTAAATTATACAATTTGTATAACAAGGGGCATGGTAATCCGATAATTTTTTTCCAAAATTTTTACAAATTAAATAAGTGCAGCGTACGAATTAGGAATCAAAGCGGAAAATTTGAATCTCGAAAATCTGTCAGTTTATGAGAGTGAAACATTTTCATTTTCAAAATTTAGTGCAACAAACGCATAATTTGCGCCAAATTGGGATGAATTTAGTCCAATTGCTGAAAATATAAGAAGCTGGTTTGAATTGGCCATTTGTATGGGAGATATCGAAAGGGTAGTGGTTATTTTGTCAATTTTTCCGGAGTTTTATAGGGATATAAATCAATACAATTCATAAAAAACTACACTTCTACAGCCTAACTATTAGAAACTACAGAGGATAGATTAGATTTCAGATATTGGCGTATTTGTATGTGAGGTATCAGAAGGTAGTGTGTGAATGCACCCCGTTAACATTTGCGGAATTTTGTTCAGAAAACGAATGACGTGTGACAAATGCAGCATATCTGCTTGAAAGCAGTTAAGCTTAGCATATCTGCATTAAATTCATCATTTATACGGGTACCATGAGGGGTGTCGCAAGTCGGCCGATTTTGAAAAAAAATTAAGTCGAAAAATTCATCAATTTGTGTGGGAACTACCAGATGGCATGGGTGAATATAACCCATTTATAATCACCGATTACGATCTGAGAAAATTTTAGGCAGCGCTGAGTTTTAAGGGTTTCCATAAATATTTACGGCAGTTTTCATGTCAGCCAGACACACGGTAATCGATCAATCAACTTAAAAAGTCATTAAATATGTTGAGTTCACAAAATACTTTTTACTTTTAACGCTTCCTTTTGTGTGTTAAATTTGTCGCCTAAATAAATGATACGTAACTTCATTCCTGCAAGTGGAGGAAGAAACAAATTCTCTTGTTCTCACGAACGGTGTATGAGAGATCTTCTCATATTCAGTGAGCCGCTTACCCGCTTTATATTTTTTGACTCACTCGAAAAACTCGTTGTCTATTAACGTTAGTTGGAAAAACTTTTACAGGACTGGTTGATTGTCCAACCACTCGAAGTGTGAGTGAAGTGACCGGCAGTAAAAGGAAGATGGGTGGCTGTAACGAAGCTCGAACCTACCTAACAATTGATAGCCGCATGCGCTAACCATTGGCCCTCTGCCACTTACTATCACTTAAGAAAGAGATAAGTTGAAGAATAGCAATTAACGGAAGCCGGTGTTATAAACAATTAGCCAAATTTGCTTTTAAGCTGAGATTTCTCATTTCTCCAGACTATTATTTTTTATTTGCAAATTGTAATTATTTTTATTTTATTTGCAAATATTCTCTCTATAGAAAACTGTTGCCTATTTTAGGGCAGAGCTAAACGTCGACCGCGGCGCTATTATTAGTGCACGCGACTATCGTTCGGATGATCCCAGGTTCAATCCCATATACATCCACCCATCATTATTTGAGTGGCGGTCACTTAAAGTTTTCTGACGATCGCTTCGAATAGTGGAGCACCCGACAAGTTTGGTAAATGCTTCTCAAACTGTGACGTCGTTGGACTGTAGGTCCCGTTTAGTCAGTCTAGAATATGTGTAAGCTCCCTGAATGTGATTAGCTCTCCCATATCTCATTAATTAGGTGTAATTTGTTTTGTTTTTTTACTTAACACAGTCAAACAAAATCTATGAAAATCTATCGGAGGGCATTCAGACAGTGGCGCCAATTGGTGTCAGTTAGAAGTAAACAGTACATTTTTTAACAGAATTGCTCTCCTTTTTTCACTTCTGTAGACGATTAATGTGAACCATTTTACATCCTGTGAATCCAGTTTTAAAAAAAATTAAAAGAACTAAGCAAAAGAATTAATTTAATCGATGTACCTTTATTAATATACAGAATGGCTATTCTTTACACCTATTTTTTAAAGTGTATTTCTTTAAAATGCAGCCCATATTTGCGCCTATTGCGGAGTTGTGATACCACATGATCTTGGCTGTCAATTCATCAGTTCGAAGGGTGAAATTAATTGTTCTCTGAACTGTATTCATAATAACGACGCGGGTTAGTTTTAATGCAATCTCGATGATGAAATGTCATATAATAATGAACAAATATGTTATGATATATTGAGAGTTTAACATGCCTTAAAATTTCTGTCGGAAAAAGAACGTATAAATGAATTCATTATTTGCATAAAAACCAAATTCCTTTGCATCCTAGAATTGATATATCTAAAATACATCCTATTTTTACAGTTTAACAACGATTTCGAACGCCAGTTTGAGAAGCATTTACCGCACTTGCGGTTTACTCGACTACTCGAAGTGTTTATCAGACATATCGAAATAACTGTCGCTCAAATAACGAGAGATCATTATATAGGTAGACCGATTGTGCCGTGATGGTTAACGCGACTATCATCCGCATGATTCTGGCTTCAATCCCGCATACTATCATCTATCATTATTTGAGCGGCGGTCATTCCGATGAACCCTTCAATTAATCTAAAAAATGAATGAGTCTAAAAATAGAATGTGTTTTAGATGACTAAATGTGAGAAGCTCCCCCATATCTCATTCATGGAATGTAAGGCAATTTGTTTGATTGTTAGATGAACTCGGACCCTCGTGTTCTAATTATAACGCCAAGGTCGGTCACAATTATTTTATTATTATTTGCATATTAAAGGTTTAGTGTCGAAAACCGGTTTAGATAACAGTGTCAGCACAACAACGGTGTCGTCTGTGATTGTGCGCAGTAGGGGAAATGCGTAGCCAAAAATCGACATCCACGCCTTTATATTGACTGGTCGATGAGTGAAATTGTATGGGCTTGGACATATTATATGGCGCACTGATTTAAATTTTACATAAACCTTGTAGTATGAAAGAAACTTAAACCCGACCTAAACCAGTACGAAAAAAACTCAAAACAGACATAGAAGTTGAATGAGAAAATTGAAAGAAAAAAAAAATTCGGCAATCGTGGCGTTGCGACGATTTGTAAGCAATGTTTGGAGATGTTTCGATGTAATGCGGTTAAATTTCAATATGGATTCGTTGTCCCATACCCGAGATGAAATAGTTGTCAATACAGTGAAATTCATAGCGCAGTCGGTTGAAAAGTTGATGGTAGTCGTTTTCTGGGATATGCAGTCTATTTGGGTGGACATTTTTTCAAGTTGCATCTTACGGTTGGGATAGTCAACTCAATCACAATCTTCCAATACTGGTTAATTTATTATATGGGTATTTGGCAGCACTACATTGGCTGCGATTACATTCAACTGTATTGTAGCTGAGGTTTTTGAAGCGACCGATCACCGATAAAGCACTATATCGAGCCTACTTTTTGCAATCCTACAACCCTCGTTGCACAAATAACGACAACAGTAGATAGCAAAACGTTAATAAACTCATTTAAAGCACTTGAATGTATTTTTTGTAGAACAATTCACAATATAGTTATACTCTTATGAACACACACACATGCATTACATGTATTTATAGGGTACACGAAAATGTTTATAATTTAACATTTGTTTCGTTCTGTTATCGAAACACACCCACGCTTTATTAATTGCGAATATAGTATTGAAAAGTCAGGGATGTATGCGGTAATAAAACCGAAATATAAAGAAGATTTTTGAGTATCAAACTCAATGTTGTTGCTATTTACATACGTGAACTAAAGAATAAGAACTAAATGCAAAAAAAAAAAAAAAATAAATAAAAAATAAAAATAAAAACAAAAATTAAAATAAATATGAAAATTTAAATAAATATATAAAATAAAATAAAATAAAATAAAATAAAATAAAGTAAAATAAAATAAAATAAAATAAAAAATAGCTATAGATGTGCAATTAACTGATTCAAAATACGAATTAATTATTTAATAGATTATTCATGCATTTGGGTTAACCATATTTACAAGTAATAGATTACACGTTATTTTGGTTATTTAAAATTCATGATTAATGTCTTAATCGAACAATTGCATAATCAAAATTTAAATAACTGAATATATCATATTTCAAATTTTATATAGTGTATCACTTAAAAAGTTTTTTTTGGCGCATAAAAAACATAGCCCTTGGATGTTTCCTTCTTATTGTTCCCACGTAAAAATATTTCATTTTTGAATAAATTATTCAAATTTGATTAACAAATGTCAAATTATTTGATTATTTATAACTAATCGGAACTTTCGATTAATCGATTATTCGCACATCGATAAAAAACAAAATAAAACAATCGGAAACTCACCATAGACTTTGTGAACACATATAATTGATCATAAAATCTGTACATTTTGAAGGTTCTTTAGATGTCTGCCACTGAATATGTCTCCGTAGAAATCCACACATATGCACAATAACTTTTTCTGTGGAAAGTAATATATAATATAAATAATATATCATAGTATTCCCTGCAAAACCATTTTTTGCTATGTACTTTAAAATTCTACTTTACTGCTACTAATCACATTGAGCGTATTACAATTCGATTACCAGCACCACCTAGGGATAGCTCAGTAAACTATGATTATCTAGGAATAGAGATTGATAATTTTGGGAGTAGACTATCGTAACTGTCGGCCATTTTTTCCAGCTGGAAGATACTAAATTGATTATGCTAGTATGGAACAAAATGTCCGTTGGAGGAGGTGAGGCCTATCTTACCACCTCTATTACTTTATGGATCTGTAGCAGTCGGTTGTGAGCACTCTACCAGCGATTTTTGTTTCAAATAATAACCCACGTGATGCTCCAACTAAGTTTCCAACACCAAATGATCAGACAGAAACTTTCGGGGTCTCCCGATCCCCATGGCCAAACTAACTGTTGACAGCTGCCAAGCAAAGCTGCTACCAAATTGCGATTTATACACCATACTTTACGGGATTGGTCGTCCTGCTGCAAAAGAATACATTCTGGAATTTTTTACATACCTGTAGGCACGGGAAGTCCAGGTGGTTGGATCGATTAATAATACATTGCAAAGATGCAGTACCCCCATCGGTGGGAGATGGGGGAAAACCCTAAACTCATTCCGCTCTACGACCATAAATGACTGCCATATGATATGGACTTGGAATTCACAGACCTGTCCGTACTACCAAGGAGATCTCTAAGACACGGATGAATAAAAAGCAAACGCAAGACCCTGCACGTATGAATCTTTGTCGTCCTCGGTACCAGCAAAGAAGCTTTTAGTGAGACCTTCTCAAAGTTTCAACCCTTTTCAGACCAGCGAAGGGTCACCAGTCGCCGATGAGTAGTGGCTGTCATCTTCAAGTTAACCAAGATGGCCCAAGTTCATAAAATGGTTTAAGGAGCGAACCTGACTGTGGGCATGGTTATTGATGAATATTAAAGAGTAAACATTATCACGGCCAAAACGGGCTAATTCAATGTATAATAACATATGATAAGAGGGTGTCTCTGCCAGGCCCATGTCCATCGTCGATATAAGAAAAATCGGGCAAAATCGGCCTAGTAGGAAAAAGTTTGAGCATGCAGGAACTAAATGTAGCTTTGAAATTTTTAGGAGATGTAGAAAGGAGCCTCCACACTTTATAAACCTTTATAATTAATCGTCGTGGATGTGTCTATTAAATGATAACATTTATAACTAATAGTATAAAATATGCTTCCTTCTGGGAAGAAGCCTTTGTGAGCACATCCGCTTATCAGGCGATGGGTTGATACGTAATTCATGAGACTGTGAAATTTGTGGCTGCAGGTACATAATTTTGTGCCTGTCTACTTGATTTCGATTTAGTTTTATAACATTTTTAATTTTTGTATTTATATTTTTTTTTAATTATAATTTTTACACCGATTTGGAGTCGCGCTAATAAATTTGAATCCAATTTGAAATCCAAATCCACAGAGCTTTAACACCTAAGATCGGCTCTGTATCATACTTATATAGGATTCCCATTTATTGGTTTCTAAATCATCGGTTTGTCAAGTCTGTTAGCTGTTAAATATCTATCATCTAAAGTGTTGTTTATCTATATGTAGTAGAAAGTTTGCTATTTACGAATATGGATCGTTTAATAACCGAAGAACGCGTAAAAATAGTTTAAACTTACTAAAAAAGTGGTGATTCAAACGTGGGCTTTCAATTAAATAGAATTTTGTTCAGTGAATTTTGTTCATTTCTTATTCGATGGTAACGTCAACAAGCAAAATTGTTGCAAGTGGGGCTCAGAGAACCTTAAAGTGATTGTGCAGAAGCCATTACATTCGTAAAAGTGACTGTTTGGTACTTATTATAGCTTGAAGTTGTCGTTGGGCCGTATTTTTTCAAAAATAACGCTAGAGGATCCACTGCTGCAACTAATCCAGAGGCTGTCATTTAAGCGACTTTGTATTTCCTACATAATGGTAAGGCCCAAGCATTATAATGAAAAAAAGTTTCATCAAAATCATAGTTTTGTTTAACTTTACTTTTAAACCCGGAAAATAAATCATAGTAAGATAGTAAGAAAGTCAAACAAGATCAAGGTCAGTTTTGTCTCTCTCAAGAGAGGTCTTTGTTCAGAAATGCTTGCTTAAGCCGAGGTAACACTGGTTCTATTTTCTTTAGCCGACTTCCGCCTCGCTTTCATCAATTCCTTCTATATGTTTGAGGAGATTGTGCTAACATCACACAATTCTCGTCTGCTGATACCTATGTACAGACGAAGGTGGTTCAATGCTTAATGCACACGACTGTCATGCATATGATCGATACGAATGGCAGTTGCCTCAACGTGTCTGACGAATACTTCGAATAGTCATGTAATCGGTAAGTCAAGTAAAAACTTCTCTAATTAATAACGTTCGCAATAATGATGAAAAAACAGGTCCCTTTCAGTGCGTGTACAAATATTGCAATGCGTATAAGAGGCTCTCTGTTATTCCATTCATGGGACGCAGAGGAAAATTGTTGACATGGTACACGTAATAGCATAGTCACAACTCCAAATATTTTGGCCCATACCAATCTGTCAATGGGAGATTTATAATCGACAAAATGTGGTGTACTCGTATGCCGATCTGATCCCCAAACTATATGCGAAAGAACGTTGACTCCGCTTGTCGTGAAAACTTGAAAACTCTCCCCCAAACATTCGATAATTCCACATAGGGTGTTAAATGTTTGTATAAATTTCGAACGTTCGTCTACGACCCTGGCACATCCTCTCAAGCGATTCCGCCGCAATTTACTAAACTTAAGTTTCAACGGTTTTTTGAAACGACAAAAGAAACTTAAATAAGTCATTGAACAATTGTTCAAAGTTAATCGATGTGCATATATAGAGAAAATCCATCAACAATTTCTATGAATTTCAATGCAGTCAGTTCAATGCAGTCCGTCCCCATCCGCCAAAGCCGCCCGCATGTCCATCTAACAGTTAGTGTCTCTTGGTATGACAAAAAACCGATTACGAATACATACACATACACACATACGTACATCATGTTCATACTGTGTTCTTTGTACAGCACCCAACTTGCCAGTCAATTTCTCCAATAGTTTTTCTTTTGTCACGCCAAGAAAACGCATGAACAGACATCGTTGTGAAGCTATTTCGATGTTTAGTTTTACTGTAGAGCTTAATTCCTTCGCCCTTCTAGCCACGCGCCGGGTATCTTCGGCATACATGTGATGCATTCATCCAAGCATTTATTCATTCATTTATTCCCTTTAACGTAAATGGTCGCTGGGGAGAATAGCAATGACAACGTGTTCAGTTAAGTGAACAACAACATTTTGCACTGGGATTTTGTTCGCATTCGCATCCACGGTCGCACTAACGCATTCCGAGGTGGCGGTGGTGCCGGTAGATTGACGGACGGGTTGTGCGTATATCTCTAAGACCATACATACTTCTTTCGGTCCGTTCGCTCCTCCAGTTATCTACTGTCAATGTCTTCAGACCCTTTGGTGAGATTGGTGATACAACGATATATTTCGCCTGAATGTGGCTGAGTGTTGTGGCGTGTGTGAGGATACCTCCACTCTGCTCTGGTTCATCTTTGGCAGAGTCATTCATCCATGTTGCGTTAAATACTTTTGGGAATTTCGATAATGGAAATTAAGCTTTGATGCTTGTACAAATTGGGTGCTTTAACGGTAATTTTCTTCAAATTGAGTTACTACTTGGATGCGAGTTGTTTAAGTTGTTGTACGTATGGAGAGCGTAGTATATTTTGTATCATAGCTGGTATTGAGTTGTTCTTGGATCTTTAGCAGTCATCATAGAGAATAATAAGTATAATAAAAAGGACAATCTTTGATTTTTCGCTGGGTAATATTAAAGATGGGATAATTTTTATTCTCCCCGGAATATGAAAGTAGTAAATGCGGATGTTCTTGTGGAAGCTTAAGAAAATTAAAATTTGTGAACTTTGTTGCGGTTGTCCTGAAATGTTTATTACAGGAATGAGATTATTTTTGGTGAATGTCTATTTGTGTCTCTGCAGGTTACTGATCGGATCAATTTGTACTAAAGAGGAAAATGATCACAATATGATTTCTGATTTCTAGAGGCTGTTCCAAATCTGCACCGGAAGCAGAATAAATATTTAACTCATTACAAAAAGTATTTTTTTACGATTAATTTTGAATTTCACGATAACAATCTTTCTTCAGGTGGACTGATTTGTATATATGTAGGCGGTCCCAAAACTAGCCGACCTGACAATAAAGACACAAAAAACTTTGACAAATTTTTCTTTATTTTTGATCATAATCTCCTTTTAGCTCGTCACTTTTACCAGCGATATTCAATAGCTTCTACACCCTGATTGCAGTGAGAACTGCCAAACTCCTTAAAATGGCCATCAACCGCAGACTTCACCTCTTCAGTGTTGGCCAATCTTTTACCATCGAGCCATTTCTTCATTTCTTCAAGTTTAGAAATAGGAAATAATCCGAGGGAGATAAATCTGGCAAATAAGATGCATGATGAAGCAATTCGAACTTTAATTCATTATTTTTGGCCATTGCACTCTGTTTTTGCCCTATTGAAACCAAGAGCGGCACCCATCTTTCTTATTTTTAAATCTTCGCTCAATATATGATGTATAGCACTTTCTGAAATACCTATCATTTCTGCTAGCTGACGCACCTCTAGTCGACTGTTTTGATCATCCAATACCATTTAGTGGATTTTCTTAACCATGTCTGCGTGAACATATCAGTTGGTTGATCACTACTGTGGTCATAGGTACCTCGTTTAATCTCTGCTACCTAATATTTTACAGTCGTAAACGAAGAAGCAGACTCCCCGAGAACACAATCTTGAAAACGAAGAAACAGCCTCCCAGAGAATAGAATCTAGCTCGTCTTATATATTGGTTGGGCTAAGGCCCTTCAAATGGAAATATTGAATTCCATAACGGTAAACCTATTTTCCCATGTTTACAAATTACAACGTAAAACTTAAAACATATATTTTATAAGATTGCCACTTTTCATCAAAATAACTTTTTTTTAACTACTGGTGTCATCTGTACTCGCACATTAGGTCGGCTAGTTTTGAGACCGCCCTCATACCTTCAGTCAACATCCTTTTTGCGTTGGTACAAAAATGCGAGGGGTTCTAGAAGGGTTCAAAAATTAATTTGAATTAAAGCACAATAAATGAAACAACATTCTAACCGCTAAATTTTAGAAGACCGGCCAATTTAAATGGCCCATTCACAGAGTACAGTTTTCTAAATACCCGATACGAGCTTAACTACGCTGAATTTAGTGCAATTAGGAGACATGAATGTAGGGACATATGGACTAAATTAAGTAATTTGTACGACAGCTACCAAACACATGTGGTTACTTGCCCAATTCGTATAAAGACAAAAAAATTGAAACCAGACAGGAAGAAATGTAATCGGCCAATTTGTATTGGAGGTACGAGAAATGGCTGAAGTTACCAATCTTTTTATAACCCTCAAATACAATTTGCAAAATGTTAGACTGTGCCAGGATTATAGACGTTTTGCATAGATTCACAGTAGTTATTGCGTCTATGAACCGGACAGCCAGAGAGATGGACAACTTTCAATCGACTTACAAAGTCATAAAATATATTTTGACAAAAGGCGCTCAATATTTTGAGTAGTATTTGCCAGACTTGTCGATTATTCGACTACTCGAAGTATTCGTCATACACATCGAGGTGACTGCCGCTTAAATAATGAAAGTTGGCTCTGTGCGGGATTGATCCCGCGATCATGCAACCGATAGTAGCGTGTGCTAACCACTGAACCACGGTCGGTCACAGATTCTAGGAAATACCGCCCACCAAGCTGACTACACTGTTTACGAGAGTCTATTAGTACCTCATTCGGGTACCGTAAGACCTTTGAGCAGTGCAGTATCGATAAAAGCCGAGATGCTACTTCGTTTGACGGAATGACGGAATTCAAGATCAAGAAGGGGCATCCACTGATGTCAATCCTCGAGCTATATATCTTATGCAAACACGTTGTAAAGGATAATGCGATTAGTTTCACACCCTATGCTACTGTCCAGGTGTGTCCTATCAACAGGAAATAGTTCGCTCTATGTATTTTTGGTTAATAATACGCTATCAGATCACGAATCGTGCCATTTTGGTATACCAGTCAAAGGCAGTCGGCACGTTTAGTGTGAATATCCATGATATGAAGACAAGATGAACTTCGAAGAGTTCCTCATTAGAAGGTGCGGTAATCAGCAATCGATCAGTGCGATGCCATCCACTCCACTAATCCAACAACTTTTTTTAAACAGCACAGGGCTAGGATGGCATAACAGTGCCAGTTCTTTCTGAACGCTCTGTGTTGAGCGTCTTTGAGGCTTTAAATCTAATGGATCGGATGGGTTCCGTAATAATATTCAACATAATAATAGAGGCCATTACTTGTGGCTGAATGAGTAGTACTGACTAAAAGTTGAAACTGGAGAACGCTAACTACAACTGTTGACTAGAGGCCATTTAATGACACCGTGCCTGATTGGGATCCCCACACTCATCGTCTAAAGTACGCGCCTTGTCCATTTGTATCGCAACGACCTCACCGAGTTTCATTTTTGACATTCGCCGTCGACGAGCGGAAGCGGTTATGACTATGAGGATATTACATCCTTGTGACATATAATAGTGCCGATTGTTTCTACCTATCTGTAAAGGTAAAGTTAAATCACATCTTGGTAGGAGTTTCTTAGTAAGGTTTTTTTAGCCAACCGATTTGTTTAGCCAGTTGAGTGGGAACAGGATACCCTGGGACTGAGTATTCCCTAGTAGAAACCCCTGGCTGTGCAGAGCTTGTGCTACAAAATCAAAGAGTCCCCCATTAGATAAGCTTCATTATCATTAAAGAAGACTACGTCCCATGGAGGTAAACATAAATTGGTCTTCTTTCCCCGAGAAAATGGCAATAGCTGCGGTAGCTTTCCCCTACAACTGGCACTTATTCTCAAGCTTACATGACTAACTAATGAGATTATTATGGGCCTAGTGTAATGCGCACCGCGAGTAGGATCTTCGAAGCGAGATGCACATAAAATCACCGTTGTCCCTTTCAGTTATGCATCTACTTTAAAAACAATTAGGATGTAACTCCAATGAGGATTTCCTAGGCGTATGATCAAGCAGTTAGCAACAGTCCATAAGACACAAGTTTTGCCTACCGTGCTATCGGCTTTATACGAGGACATCTCGTTCAGAGCTGGAACACGGGCTTGGCTCATTTAATACTATATTTCGCCTCTATAAGCCCGTAAAGTAGGAGCTGTAACTTCACTGGGGCACACAGAATCGTTACTCTCCAAAGATTCCTGGTAGAAAGGAGATACATAAATAAATGTTCACAAATGAAAATTTTAAAATCGTATTGTATGTAGATTTTTGCACCTATTTATTAATGAAATACTGCTGTTTCATGTGCCACGATCATGAACCGATCACAGACCACTAAACTGATGTAATGCGTTACTTTCCATGAGCCTACTAAAGATTATGTTGCAAAGATTGCAGAAAAATATCAATGGAGAAATGTGAATCGGTCCATATTCTCCTTTTTAATAAATTTATTCTCCTTAAAAAACGGAAACAAGATAGATAAATACATTTTATCTTGATTATTAGATTTTTGTATATTAATGCTCCGGCACGGAAAGTTTTCGACAATGAACTCAATGCACGTCGCAGAAGAGGGCGGCCAAAATTCCGTTGGAAGGACCAGGCTTTTGAAATAGTATCGAAACTTGTCACGAATTGTAGGAAAATCGCAGAAGATCGAAGTGCTTGGAATTAATTTCTAAAGGCGGCATATAATAGATAAATATGTCTATTCCAGTCGCCATCTAAGAAGAATTGGATTTTTGTGGTTTAGCTTATTAAACACTACACTTTACAACCAGGTACCAGGTTTGATACCCGACAGAGTGGAGAAAAGTTTATGAATGCAAATTGAGAGTTTCATACGTTGGACTGGACCGGGAGTTAGACAATAGATTAGAATAGGGATACATATCATTTACTTCAAACAAATTTTGACCCAATGAGCTTCGCACAAAACTCAATTATTGGCTGGCGTTCTATCACTGCTTGGTTCTAAAAACTTAAATTTTCAAATCAATAACTCGTTACAGTGCCCTGACTGTGCCTAAAATAAACGTGTTCTACTTTTCGTCATTTGGTTTCAATGCCAAGCAAGGAATTGGTTTCATCCTTCATTCATGTTATATCATTTTCCACTCAGCCAACGAAATTTAAAAATACAATATAATAGTTAGTATGAAAATAATATTGGGTAAGATTGATTATTAAGTAAAATAGAAGTATTATTTGAGAATTATGAAATTCAATATATTTTCGAAAATAAAGCAATCGAAAATAGCAGACAACGTGGGTGTTGTTGTGTTGTAAGCAGAGTAACGAACTGGTTCATGCCTTTCGCTAATGAAAGGCAATAACGTATAATGATATGAGTTCCTACTGTCATCTAAAAGTAATTTCCAAATTCTCAGTACAAAGTACTTATTGGCTGGAAATGACATAAAGAGCAAGCGAAGACATCCTTAAGAGTAAAAAACGTGAGTTTCAAGAACAAGCAACATAACAAGCAAACTTTGACAAATAACAGGTTTTATTGGTATGGGCCCGTTGTAAAATCTGTATCATCTATTACAGATACCACGTAAAAAGGCATGAGTTTGCATTTATTTGTAGCCTCCAGGAGACTTAAACTTCTTGGGCAGGGAAACTTGTGCTATCAAACACTACCATATTATGGTGCAAATGAAACCCCCTGGTAATGAAACGGCAAACTCCCTGGCAATAAGAGATTCTGTTATGCCTACACAAGATTTTCTGGGCTACGTTTGTCCCCCTGACTTTCCGCTTTGGTTGCCAACAGAAAGTGGAGCATAGCGAATTAGTTATTATCACATAAAACAAACCTCGACCGGAAGTGCTGAATGATTTGTGTAGGAGTTATCTGACACTCAGGCGCGGGATTGCCATATGTCACCATAATATTAGAAAGTGGAAACTATCCTCATCATGTTAACCACGTAAAAATTCTAGCGTAATGGATGAAGGTGTAATCCGTAGAGTTTACATGACTCGGAATTACACTTAGTAATACTGTTTCTGACACACAGTGGTCACACTTTGTGAGCTCGACGGCAACTGTTGCTAAAACCGTACTAGGATATGATAAAAAGCGTCGATTATCAACAACTACACGAACAGCCCACCATCAAGTTCGGCTTAAAATACATTCCTTTGCATCTCATAAATGAACTATTGAATGAATGAATTTCTTACGTTCAGTGAGCTCAACGGGACCTACAGCTTAACAACGATTTCGAACGCCACAGCTTAAGATACATTGAAAAAACATAGATTAATCGAATACTCGAAGTGTTCGTCACACACATGGAGGTAACTGCCGCTCAAACAGTGATAGGTGGCTGTTTGCGGGATTAAGGCCGGGATCATGCGAATGATAGCTGCGGTCACAAGTTAAAGCTTAACATATAATATAAAATTATGTGTTCCGAGGTCCTGCTGGCTGTTTAAGACCGGCAACGTAGTATTGATAAAAACCCGCTTCAAATTATGGACATCATTCAGCTAAACGGATGAATGCTCGACGATGACAATCTAAGTGTACGTCCTGCATTCGAAAATGGCAATACAAATGTTTGCATCTACAACAGAGGAATTAGCCTTTTTCTCATCGCATAAGCTTTCGTCATGTAGGAGATATGTGTAAATCAACGATTGATCTGATATTCTTTCTGTGACAAAAAAAAAAAAAATAAAATAAAATTGAAATCTCTCGTCTTTCATCGCCAATAAAGCTTTCACTTACCTTTAACAAAACCCACCTGCCTATGCTGGTCATAACGAAATAATTGTTCGACTACTAAAAGATGTTGCTGCAGCCTTCTCAAGCATTGAGAAATATAGTTTCCAGTTTGGCCGAATACTTTTGAATGCTTGAGAAGGCTGCAGCAACATCTTTTAGTAGTCGAACAGTTATTTCGTTATGACCAGCGTTGCCTACGCCAAAATAGTTTCGGCAGAGACGAAAATTGTACTTACAAATAATAAGAGTTGAAATTCATTTTTGAAGATAGGTACAAAAGCCTTTGAAAAATTCGGCTGCGGCAATTAAAAGTTTTTGTACAGTATGCTGGAAATTCGGGTTGGCTTTTAGCAGATAGCCGATAAAAAGCTCAATTAACAAGTTTTTGAGACCACAATATAGTAAGGAAAGGTTTACTAACCGCTCACGAAAGGTAAGTAAAGAATGGGCAAAATTTTAGATTCAATTTCAGGAATAGTCTAACTTGGTTATTGTTCTCCGAGGCTATCTAATTTGATCCAATTGCGCGTTATGAAACCTTAGAGATAATATACCTATATAGTGGTATACCTTATTGGATGC
Organism: Philornis downsi; assembly: GCA_019455685.1. Classification (NCBI taxonomy): domain Eukaryota; kingdom Metazoa; phylum Arthropoda; class Insecta; order Diptera; family Muscidae; genus Philornis; species Philornis downsi. The sequence goes on along the minus strand of JAHXMU010000058.1, from coordinate 1,535,179 downwards.
TAATTGCTTATTCGAATCAAATGTGTTTGTATCCAAATTGGCTACTTTTTACCCTCGGATGTAATTTCAAGAAAAAGAAGTAATAATAAATCGGAAAATTAATTAATATTTTTGATCAAGAGCCGATAAGTTGCAAGTTTTTTCCGAAAAGAATCAGAGAAATAATTTATCAATTTTGGTCAGCAGCCGATTAATAGTTCAGGATTTTTCCGAAAAGAATCAGAAAAATGAAAGTTTGCTTTTATTTCCAAAATTTGCTATTTTGATCAACTTATTCCAATCCACAGAAAATACCCATTTTATTATTATTTGTATCAGAATGTTACGATCCGCGATTAAGTTCCAAATCGCGTCTGATATTTAGAAAATTTAATTCGACTTGTCCATTATTCAACTAGTCGAACTGTTAAACGGACATATCGGAGAGATCGTCGCTCAAATTAAGATTTGGTGTTTGCATGAATGCCCGAACCCACGACTATATGGGCCATAGTTGCGTGTTCCAGATATCGTGCCAGAGCAATGGTACCAGTAAAGCCTATAAAATATCCTGATTAGTAGAAATGGATCATACATTTTTATAACAATCGATCCAAGAGTTCCAAAGATACATCTAATCAAATCGTATTGCCATTGCTGCTGGAAATGCCATTTTTTCTGGGTTGAAAAAACATTTCTCTTCTTAACATTTATGCAACCATATTTCAAGAAGCATGTTGGAGGCGTGAAATACTGTTAACGGAATACAAGGAATACTGTTATCGATGTCGATATATTGTTCTGAAACAACATGCCGGGAACTAAACAATTTGTTAGTTAATGTTGACTTAATCTTAGTTTATTAAATTGAGCATTGAAAATCATCCACGAATTCCCCAAATCTTCGTATGGCAACACCGAGCAAATTTGTTGATGTTTAAAGTGTTTCCACCAATATTAACAATTACTTAGAAAGAACTATAATCTACTTACCAATTAGCTTATTGTATTGTAAAGCGCATCACTCCCTTACTCTCCCTTTTCAGAGTATGAAATACGCTTGACATGTTGTTGGATCCCAACTGAATTTGTTGCGATGAAAGACGGCGACACAAAATCAAACAGCCAATTAAACTGCGATGAGAATGACAGCAACTTTAAGCTCTCACACACGATTGCCGATTACAACAGTAATGATGATTAATGACCGATCGTGTTGTTGCAACAACAACAAACTGATTGCAATAATTATTTTACAACACGAATAGATTGAGTTGGCAAAACTCAAGGGGATGATCAGGCGGTAGTTTATGAAATTGTAAAGTTTTTTTTTGTTTTTGGTGTTTTTTAAATTAATAAGAGTTTGAATGTTATTATGCTCGTAAATTTCACGTTTCGAAAGTTTATCAAATGAAAGAAGTTTATACTTAAGTTTAGTTATAGTCTATTATTCAAGTTCGCAAATCGGGTAATCGTTTCACTTAAATAAAAAAAATAGAAAAAATATCATAGTACATTTGAGCAAAATGTGGGCACTACTAAACTTCACAGTTTATGTATTAAAATATATCGAATTATGTAAAGAACGGTTAATCTCCTTATTTAACGAAGAAGTAAAGTTACACAGTTCATGCTTAAAATTGTTCCCCAATAAAGCAGAATAAATTTAAATTTCTTCTTATTTTTAGGTGGCGACTGGAATGGACAGCCTTATGTGTTATACGCCGCCCGTAGAAAATAATTCCAAACGCTTCGATCTTCTGCGCTTCTCCTCCAATTTATCACACCAAGCTTCGATAGTATTTCAAAAACCTGGCCCTGGTTAAATTTCGGTAAAAGTAATTCTATAAAAGATTTATATTTATATTTATATCTACAGGTTTGTCCATTTGGGCTTTCAAACCGCTGGCCTGGCAAGGCTGTCAGCTGTTAAACACCTGTCAGATCTGAAGGAATCTGAAAAGGATCAGCTACAGCAACCAATCCAAAGGCGGTTATTTAAATGACATTATATTTCCTGCATATTGGGAAGGTTCAAGAACTATAATGAAATAAAAGTTTCATCGAAATCAAAACTTTATGTGTTTTATTTAACTTTACTTTTGAAAGAGGACCAAAGTTTTGACGTGGATTTCAGTAGATCTAAATCAAGCTTAGGGCTTTAATATGAAGTTTAAGCCACTTTTAAATTTAGAAAATTATGATTTTAAGTATTTTTGACGTACATTTAAGTTATGTAGACTTCAATTTCAATTTGAATGAGATAAATTAATATTGACCAAGACATATTTAACATTCTAAATTTGTGGGGGAGTTTCAGTAATTTTAAGCATTAAGTTAAGTTTAAGTTGGTTACGTTTAACTTAAAAAGACTTCATTGCCTTTAAGAACGAGTCTAAATTGAGTTAGATTAATGTTTAATATTTTAAAGTTGCAGTAAGTTTAAACCATGCCTGAAGTTTCACATTTTTAAATGATTTCTTAAAGCCGTTCAAATGTTTGATTTAAATTAGACAAATTTCACTAAGTTTAAACTACGTTTAAAGTTTTAAAGCTAAAATTTGTAATAAATTTAAACTACGTCTCAAGTTTAAACTGTTCTTAAGTGTTCAAGTGTTTAAAATTGTGATAAGTTCCAATTTAATGTCATATTTTAAAGCTGTAGTGAATTTCCTTAAGTTCGAGTTATGAACTTTTCAGGTCATAATTAAGGTAAAACTATCACAACCATAACCTTTAAGTACGATTTAATATTAATAGAGAATTTCAATATATTTATGTTGCCTTTAGAGGCTGATTGTTACAGTAACAACGTTAATAAAAATTAAATTCTCTTGGAGCTTGTGTACAACACTTCATGACCTAATCAGGATTCTGAACGTCTTTCTGAGAAGCTCTCCACAGAATTATCGAGGGGCTGCCAGTCAAGGAAAGATTTTCATGGCCGTATAATGGCTGGAATAGTTGCTTGTTCGAATCACCCGGCTAGGCTCACCAGTAATTACTACTGATATCTTAAAGCTGTAGTAAACCTCAGTAAATTAACATTAAATTTAGAGTTTTAATGTTATAATACGTTTGAAATGATATTATTATTCGGAAAGCTTCAGAAAAACTGTGTTTATATTTTCAAACGTACAATAAATTTCGGAACAGCTAACCTTTTCAGTTTTAAGTTATAGAAATAACGATTAAAGCTGTTTGAAAAGGGTTAAAAGTTTATAATTTAGTATAAAACTCCAATAAATTTAATAGTTAATATCAATAAATTTGAATTGGGTGTAAACTTTTTAGGTCATAGCAAATAAACATACATATGTTTTACATTTCCGTAATTTCAAGCTACATTTAAAATTAAAAAGTTATAAAGTGAAAGTTTAGGTGAATTTTGTAGTCATTACTTAATACACATTTAAAATTTTAAACCCTAATTAAACTACGGTTTTGTCTGCTCTTACTAAGCACTAATGTTGCTTAGTTTTTTTTTCAACAAACAATGTTTTTAATTGAATTTATATTGAATTCCGGTTACTTATTTATGCGTTTAAAAATTTATCAAATTTTAATAAGTTTAAACCCCTTAAGACGTTTTTAACAACATTTAAGGTGTTTAATATCCTACAAAATTTGAGTAACTTTAATACAAATAAAGTATATTTTTTTCTTAATTTAGAATACTTTAAGCACATTTGAGGTTTTGTTTTGAATTTAAAGTAGGTTAAATTTCAATTTAAATTAAATTAAAATTAAATTAAAATAGTAGGTCAAATTTAAAGTTGGTTGAGGTTAATTTTACACCTCATATTATAGGTATATGTGTTCCCGCCATAGGGATTTGAACATGTTTACTTCGTATTGAATTTATATGAATTTAAACCGAGTTTGAAACTTTTATGAAAATAATTTAAATCTCGTTTAATATGTTAAAGTTTTGGAGAACTTCCGTAAGTCTAAAATACGTTTGATGTATTAAAGTAGTGTTGAATTTAATCAAGATAAACGAAGCGAGGGATATTACAAATAAATAAACAAATTCATTTGCATCCCATGATTGGGTATGGGAGAGCTTCTCACACTCAGTGCGTTTTCACATATTCTGTTTTTAGTTTCACTGACAGATCGTCAGCACATCGAAGTGATCGCCCTCGGAGGAAGACAGATGGCTGTATCTGGGAACGAACACGAACACACGATCATACGAATGATAGCTGCGTATACTATCCAATGAGCCAATATCAGTCACCCCAGATAAATTAAATTATAATAAAACTATATTTGGAACATTGCAGTTGAGTCAAATTAAAGTAAGTTTAAATTTCATTTGAAGCACTACAGTTGTGATGAATTTGATTGAGTTTGTACCAAGGTCAACACATTTGTTGTCTAAATTGTACGGTAAGATTTTAAATCAAGTTCAACGTCTTATGTCTTATAAAGTTTCACCACGTTAGAACCGTGTACAGGCTTTAATGAACTTAAAAGTGTTACAATATGGAAATTTGAGTTCCTTCACAGTTAAAAAAAAAACTTATTAAACCTAACATACCTCGAATAACTTAAAGTCATTTTCCAGCTGAAATCACATTCAAGTCCAGACTTTTGCTAATATTTTTATAATGAAAGTTTGCTTAGTCTAAGATCAGATGTAAGATTTTGAAGTATCAGTGAAATTTAGTAAGGTTTACGTTTATGATTCTACTCAAGTTCAGAAACATTAATTTCGCTTTGAAATGATGTGTTTTAACTGCGTTTTCAGCTTAAAATTTTAATGACCTGCAACTAATTTACACAATTTTTAAAAGTCTAAAATCATGTTAAATTTTTCTTTAAGCTGTGTTTATTAGTTTTAAATCACGTTTCTATTGACTAAAATAAATCATTTTTGGGACTTAAACTGAAAAATTACCCCACATTTTTACAATACGTTTATAATATGGCAATTAATGAAGTCTTTGTTGAAAGTTTATGGAATTCCGACACTTATTAGAACATAGTTATGCAGTTGAAACTCCATTATTGAAACAATTTACACGTTTTTTAGATTGTAAATAATCTTTAAATTTCACATGTATTTTTTCCATTTCACTTTTTCCAAATAAAAAATTTCGTAGTTATTATTGGCTGTCATTTTTACAATTTTTTGTTCATTAAAATTTTGAGTTTTATTTTCAATCCTTTGGGGAATTTTTTTTTATTATATTATTTAAATTGAATGTTTTCGCAATCTCGGTTTAAAACTTATTCGCCACCGTTTTATTTTTTGCAAGTTAGCGTATTTACAGTTAGTTATTCGTATTAGAACTACCGCTATTTTTATGAAATTCGCTGACACTCTCACATACACACACACACACACTCAGCGAGACGACAACGACGACCATACAGATACTTCCGCCTTGAGAGTTCCGTAACGAATGATACAACAACTGTTTTCCATTTACAACGAAAACATTGGGAAGTGAAAAACTTTCAGAGATTTTTCACAAAAAAAAACCTAAAAACTGAAAAACAACCCCCAAAACCTAAAACAGCAACATCATCGCTGACACGGCGATGAAACACCCAGAAGCAATAAGAGACAACGAGAGCGAAAGTCACAATGAGAGTGTATTGGGAGCGAGCGAGAGAGAGAAAGGAAAAACACACAGCCACACAATATGAGCACATGCACAGTACCCAACAATAAAACAAACATAACAACAAGCCGAACTGTTACGTTGCAATCGTTTGGCGACGACACTAATGAACGAACTGAACCGATTGAGGCTGGCAACAAAGTTTGTGTTTGTTTGTTCTTGTATGTGGAACACAAACAACATTCCAACAACTCCGTTTCAGGTCGTACGAAATGATTGTGGATGTTGTTGATGCTCGTTAAAATCTATGAACCTCGCTCGTGTCAAAAGCGTTCGATTGCTTTTTCGGCTCTTCTTGTCTCTTGCTAACGGCATTGCCATTGTTGTTGTTCGGCGGTTATTCATTCATACATATATCGTGGTCGTTGTCGAACTTAAATGGGGGGAAATTTAGGTTTGCGCATCACCCCTACTTGGAAATCATCCGCAACATTATAAATTTGTCTCATAACGATGTTCGCTTGTTGTTGCTTCTGTCAAGTGTTGGTTGGGTCTTTTGTATTTTGTCTGGCGTGTGCGGTAAACGAAGCTGGCCTGTCTTGGCCTTGCAAGTCGAGGAACGTGTTATATCAAACGCCCAAAAATAGGTTTGATATTGTCTGCCTTTGGCACGCATCTCGTTATTCACAAAGCGTGACACTTACGGTTTTTCGAAGACCACATGCGGCATGTAAACGTACGCAATGGCGTTGAACTTGAATTTCATAAAACGTTCCAAATTATTCGGAATTTCTTATGTAATGATAATCGGTATTCGAATTTGCATTATAAACGTAAGAATGTATATCACGAGAAAACTACATATTGTTAAGTGCCGTAGTGCCTTGTCCTAATTCAGCACATTTAGTCGGTTATTTCTAAACCGATGATCAAATTGTGTAGCTAAAAACTCTAAGATTGACAAACATCATGTGAATTGCGACAAATTGATTAAAAGCAAGTGGAGAATAGTAAAATTTGAGAGAATAAACATAATAAGGATTGCGGACTAAATGGTTGCATGGGCGATATTTTGATACATCGCCTGTATGTTACCAGCTTATGTTACTTTTAATCAACAAAAAAGCCAGGCACTGGAAAAGGTGTGTTTTAGCGGTCGATTCTACCAAATATTACCGAGCATAGCAAACTAATACAACGGATAAAAATCTAGTTTACAGCAGCCAATGAGTTAGGAATTATAGGAAAAACTTAAATAAAAAAAATCGTCCAATTACTATCGCCTGCTATGGAAAGTTCAAATTAGTTAGCATTTCATAGAAATTTACTTACTCGAAGTATACATACGTCAGACACATCGAAGTGACCGTCGCTCAAATAATGACAGATGGTTCTGTTGGAATTCCAATTCACGATCATATATATGTATTATAGTCGCATTTTATAACCGTCATGCCACGCCTGGCAATTTCTGATTCTCAGCGCCCTTCCTTTCGATAAGTATCTCTCCCAGATTGCGATTGACTGGATAGCTGTTATTTTTATTACGGATTTTATATATATATATATATATAGAGAGAGAGAGAGAGAGAGAGAGAGAGAGAGATAGAGAAGTTCACGAGGGTTTAACGTGAGTCTCGCCCACGGTGTGCGACACACTGGGCATATTACAATGCGATTGAGTGAGCAAAACCTAGAAATAACGCACATCAACTTCCTTTTTTCAAAATCTTTTTATAATCTGGTTAGTTAATCGATTTATCTGATGTGATCATCCCTAAAACAAATGTGATTGCCAGTGATGATATTTTGGATGATATGAAGTTTCTGTGGGAAAATTATTTCAAATAGATTTGAAAAGATTGGTAATAGGCTGAGAGGTCTACAAGTTCAAGGACATTATTTGCCATTATAACAACGGTAAAACTCACGGCATTGGGCGGGAGTTTGAAAATCATCTCATAAAAATTATGAGATCGCAACCAGAGGTTTTCTTATTTGTTACTCCCAAAGGTTTATACACTGATGTATTCAATTGGATTATGGAAAGTTCTTAACCATTACTTATGTTCGGTGGATCAAAGTGGTTGGTATCACAGTTCAGTCTCCCAAAGGGAGAGTCATTTTTGTTAGACTTGCCGATTACTCAACTACTCGAGGTATCCGTTGGCTCAAAATGACACACATAAAATGGTAAATAGTTGTATCTTGGCCAGAATCATCTCGCTGTCGACCAAAAATATTACAATAACATCAGAAAAAATTAAAGATGGGGACAATTCTTTTTACATGCTACTAACTGTTGAAAGTTAAAATTTCGCACTAATATTAATTTCACTGATAAATTAATGTTTTATTTTCTACATTGTTTTATTTTTTAACCTGTTCCGTTTTCTAACCTGTGTGTTAATTTATCGAAAAAGGTAATTTTGGGCTTCTGAAGGTATATGATTTAATTGTTAAAGGTTGTTACTGCTTTAACTTGAAAAAAAAAACGGTCATTTAATAACACACGTAAAATAATCAGACGTTTTATGAACCGGCGCTACCACTTCAGTGGACATACATGTACAGTCAGAAATTAATCTTAAGTCAATCGGTATACGTTTTTGCTATATTATTGAATTTTACTCTTAGCATCATTAAACTAATGTCCACTGTGGTACATGCTATGAAGGATATACTATTCAGGATATGCCCACCAAAGAGAATACTCATCTCTTTTCAACGTCGGTGTGTTGCAAGCACGACAGAGGCCAAACTGTTTTAGTCTGACTACCATATATATTTATATGCAGTTCCAAATGCGCAAAATCTGCCCTTAATTCAGGCTGCGTTAATGAAAATCGCTAAAATATGATAATTTTCTTAGTAACTCGATATTTTATGTACGGATTTCTGATGTGCCCTTCTATATGACAGTGAATCAGTACTTCGCGTTCTATACTGTGGACCGCACGCATAAAATGTGGGCAGAATTGCCATAATTGTAAAACACTTTTGATGTAAGACCTCAGTCCACCTTGGAAAAATTGACTTAAAGCAAAATTTTTACCTACAGAACACGTTCTCAATAAGGCATTTTTTGTAGTTCGTATTTTTGGAGACAATAACAAAATAAAAACTTCTAAATATTGCACCAAAGAACAGGTCTAAAGCTAAAATTGACTAAAGCTGGAATCGAGAAAATTTGAATGCTCATTTCTCTAAATATTAGATAGTATTTAGTAATAAAAAGAGTTTGTTGCTGTATACTGTGACTATTTCGGGGGTATACAGCCTAGTAAGGTCTAGTTTTCTCAACGTTCTGCATACCCGACTCTAAGTTAGCATTTAGTACGGCTTCATCTATTACCGTGTCGTCGATCTGCTTAATCTCTTTTTAATCATGTGAACTCCTATTTGGCTTACGTGCTTTATTTAGTTAGAATAATCCAATCTTGACGAAATATGCCCCGTTTTATTCGATAACTTGTTGAAATTTTAAAATTAAATCCATTATCTCTCTCATGGAAAGCTCCGTCCTTATTGGTGGGACAATCGATTTTAAGAAATTTCTTTTGAGGCGAATCTATCACCAAACAAAATCATTCGATATCAACAGGTAGAGGTGGTAATCACTTGATGTCAGGTTCGAACTATAAGGTGGATGCATAGGAATCTACCACCAAAAGTCCCAGAGATTCTAACGACTCACTACGGATGTGTATGGCCAGGTGTTATCCTGGTGGAACACAATTGTTCTCATATTAGCCAAAACTGGCCACTTCAAAGCGATTGCTTTTTATAGGCAACTTAATTGTTGACGGTAGAGGTATGAATTAATTCGGCCCCCAAAGACACAACAAAACCCTCCTGATCATCAATTCTGCCTTAGCCATCGTTATCGAAAACTCATCTTCATTCAATTATAACCATTTTGGCTTGACATTGTCGTAGCCAATCCACTTTTTATCACCACTCACCATTCGCTTTAGAAATGGGTCAATTTTATTGCGAATGAGATACGGAACGCATTGCCAGGCCCTTTTTTTACGAGATCTTTGGTTGTTAAATAATCCATTTTCGTTCACTAAATAAATAACACTTCAGATTACAGCTATTTAACAGCTGATAGCTTCGCCAGATCGGCGTTTTTAAAACCAACAAATGGATAATCTTATATATGATAAAGACAACTGACAGGATAACCATACCTGGTATCGCCCTGATTTAACAATATTGTTTTTGATTACCACTCTAAACGTATCCAACTACCAAATACCTAATAAAAATTTACATGACTAGCGATGTTGTGTTCTGCGCCTCAATGTCTTTCTTTTCATGTGCAACAGGGAGCAGCAACCACCGGCCGTATCTCCTCCGCTGGAAGTGAACGCGCCAAACCAATGACAACAACAGCAACAAAAACAACGACAACAATAAAACAACCATCAAGTAGAGGCAGCAACCAGCGACCAGTTAACAGCTCAACCGTGAAAGTATGGAAATTCATCATAATTTTCGTAGTTGTTGTTGTTATTGCCGTTTATTTTGAACATATCAACGAGCCAAACACACAAAACATCCATCAGACTCAGCAACCAGCACGCACGTTCTTCACGCGTTCACACACACACGCGCCCAGATGCTTACATACACCAGAGATGTTTTTTCCTTACAGCTTCAAACTTACAACTCTCACTGCCAACTCACACGCATTCAAACATTCGTTGCCTTCATTCTTGTGCTTTGTGAAAATGGTGGCGGCTGGAAGAATGTCCTCGTGCTGTCTGTAGTTATTTTCCTTATTGGTATCCCTTTTTGGTTAAGGCTGCTGCTGCGGCCGCTGACTATCGATGTGTAGAGGCTGATGTGGTTTCCCTGTTTACAGGATATACCACCCGCGGCTTATGTCCACTCTGCTGCGAATTCATGTTTTCATATATCGTTTTTGTAAAAGGAAAGGAAAGGAAGGACGAATCCTGAAACTATGAAATCAATCTCAGTATGCAAACAGCAAAAACTACAACAACAACAACAGCACATCAATACATATAAATATTTACATATTGGCCCCTCATTATGAAGGATTATCGAAGGCCATTAACGCGGCATTAAAGAGCTTAGGGAGCGTCGCGTCGGTCAACGGTCGGTTTTTGTATGCGTCATAATTGGGTCATTCCATAGTCAATTGAATATATATTTATTGTTTAACGCAGAGCGCTTACGTAGTCGTTAATAAGTCCATCGTATCGATGCGGCCACAATTCATGATGGTTATCGGGGTGTCCTCTATTTAGGATGTTTTTTTTTATGCCATAACTAAACGGGAGAGGTTTGTGTTTCACGACTTTTTCTTAAACTCTGATGCACAAAGATGTTTCTGTATTAGAAGTAAAAAAACGCATATTTTGATATAAAACAAAACATTTTGCTTTTTTTTGACAGTAAAAAAACTAAACTTAAGCATGGAAACAAATTTTTAATTTAAACTAAAGAACATAAAGCAGAAGCTTTCAAAAAAGGGTTCGCGATCCATCAGGGGACTATCCATCAACGTAAAGAACGAGTAAAAATAGTTAAAACTTACTACAAAAGTGGTGATTCAAACGTGGGCACTTTTCGTGCATTACAAGGTGATTATGGTCGTCATAATCAGCCTACTATGCAAGGAATTGGGAATACTATAAAGAAATTTGATGAGACTGGAAGCGTTACAGATGTGGTTAGGCCTGTGCATCATTGCAATGTACGCACTGCCGAAAATATTGTTTCTGTTGGTGAAAATGTGGCGGATAATCCGAATTTCAATTCAAAGCGCTATGACCGTCTAATAGCCGATTTCTTTTGGCCAGCAATTGAAGATTACTGGGTTAGAACTGGACGATATATGGTTTTAACAAGACAGCCGAGTTTGGGTTTATTAGATGAAAAGTTGCCAGAAAGCGTAATTTTACGTTTTGGCGACGTCAATCGGCCACCGGGGTCATGCATTTTGACGCCGTTAGGTTTTTTTTGTGTCGCTACTTTAAAGATCGTGTTTACGCGGATAGTCGTCAAACGTTGGAGCATTTGAAAACCAACATTCGTTAAGTTATGGGCGAGATGCCGACCGAAGTCTGCGAAAAGTGGTTGAAAATTACCTCAAATGGGTCCACTGCTGCAACCAATCCATGTATGTAATTCATAAATTACAGCAAGGTCCAAGCATTATAATGAAATAAAAGTTTCATCGAAATCATAGTTTTACTTATGAAACCGCTACAAAATCCGGTACATACTTTGCGTATATTTTCCCTTATATACTTTTCTCTGTTTTATACTCAATCACATGAAAAAATAAAATTTTTGTATAATCCATACGATATTGAATCATTTCCGATTTTTTGTGATCACTTTTTGCGAAGCTTATTGTATTTGACTTAGCTGAACCTCATCAGAGCGGCTAAAATTTGGTTAACACACAACTGACCAGGTATTCACACTGTAGAAAATTTTGGAGAGAACCTAAAAGAGACTGACCGACACTCTTTTTTATCGACTATAAAGATGCCTTCAAAAAATCGATATGGCAAAAAAAATGTTAAGCAGTAAAAATAGCCGAAGATCCTTATAAGCCATTTTATGCAAAACGAGAATATCAACACATTATTGGAGATGATTGTAAATAAAACTGCAATTAACACGACTCTTACTATCGTTAACTAAATTCGCATAACTGCTAAGTATGCCTATAATACTCGTATAGGCGTTGTTAGCAGAAAAATGTTAGATATTACTGCAGTCTTCTCAGGTATTGAGAAGTAGTCAAGAAAATGGGTCTGGTGTTAAATTAGAGCAAAATCAAGTTATTTGTTTTGACGAAAAAACGGTAAAACGGTAGGAAAAGATTTGTCAATAATGAAGGGGTTGATTCTGCGTTGATGGCAATTTTAAGAATTTTGACAGTTCTTACTATAAGGAGCATATTGAATATCACAGGAAAAAGTGTATGGAGTTAATAGAAGATTATGTGGAATAATAAAAAAAAATGTTCCCAACTTTTTTGAGTCGGTTTTGTCAGGTCGGCTAGTTTTGGGATCGCCCTCGTATATATTCCCGCAGCCGAAATTCCATTTCTTTGACAAGATTTAATTCAGTTTCTTTGCTCAACAGAATCGCACTTTGTATAAACATTTTTTTTTCTCAAATTTGATATATCCGCGTAGTTTTAACATGATAGCAGTTTATAAATTCGGAATAGCTCAAATACAGGGTGACGCACCAATCCTGCTACTGTCAACTGTCAATGGGGACTGTTATTTAAAGTTGTTGAAGTAGTATTTTTATTTAGAACAGAGCCGAAGACGTATCCGTTTCAAAAGTAGTTGGTTCCAACAAGATGAAGCAACTGCACACGTAGCCAGACCAGATACGGCGGAGCTCTAACGAAAATTCCCAAACGAATTATTATAAAGAAATTCCACTTTCCGCTGACCCCCAAGGCCAGGTTACATCAAGCAAGAGGCGTGCAAAACTAATCAAGGAATTTGTCTGAATTGAAGCAGTCCATTAAAACAACATTTGAGGCGATCTCGCAATGAGTAATTTTGTGACCAGGTGTCACATATGCGTGAATAAGCATAGAGGTCATTTACGGTCTATCATCTTCGAAACCAATCAGTTATAAAATATAATTGAATTTTTCTATACAATAAAAAAAAAGAAATCTTTTCTCTTATCATATGGTGTCTAACTCTATTCTTCCGAGAGAGGGTAAAAATAAAAGTTTTTAATAGAAAAAATGATATATTACGTGTGGAATGGAATCCTTTTTAATGCCTCAATTTTTATGCCATTAAGTTGATGTATCATTCACGAAAGGACTATGTCGAGTTATGGATATGTAAGCTTTCCCGTAATTAGCTGTCTTTGTTGTCTTCAGTGACAGGGTCCTTGGAGCCGTTAGATTTCTCTAAGTTTTAATAATTTTATAATTAGACTAAATGTGTGCGTTTCCCCAGTTTTGTTGTTAATTTATATAAAAATTGTGATTTTACGTTTATTTCTATAGAAATATTCATGGCTACAAAAATATAGCTTTTCGACTCAAATACACCACTGACTATTTGTTTTAATTTCATACAAAGTTGTGTTGGGGGAAAAAAATAGAAAAATGTTAGATTACGAAAAATTGCTTAGATAAATGTACGATGCCAACGTAATGTGCATACTGCGTACTGGCACATCTCCACTTGCTTATTTCAGTATTTGACCATAAATAATTTGTTAAAAACATCAACACCACTTCGAAAAAAAAAGTAAAACCACCCAAAATCCACAATATGTTAACGTCCATTTAAAACAAATTTAAGGGGCCCCAACACTCTCACTTGTTTGAAAGTGGAGGGGAGTTTTTCAAATTACAACAATAACAAAATAATATTGCGATTGATACAAATGTTTTGAACTTTACGGTTAACAACTTCCGCTTTGCGTTTTGCTCTGGTTGCTGAGGTTCGCTGTAATGTTGCCGGGACAACAACAAACGGTCAACAATAATTTAAATAAAGAAAACAATAAAATACAACAAACGCAACAATACAAACATTTTCAAATAGTGCTAATGCACTACAGTTCTGATCTAAATGAAAACGTTGAAATTAAAAAAAAAAAAACAAACAACAAATTTTATATGGGTTCGGCTTTGAAAAGTTTTGTAATGCATTTGCATTGATCACACAGCACCAACAAAAAAAAAAAACAAAAATGGTACGAACAATACCGTAATGGAGCCACAGCTGTATTCGATATATTCGAGTCATTTCCGGTTGTAGGGGGATGGCAAAATTAATGATCGCTCATGTACAAAGTGCTTGTTGGAGGCGGAGGGGCTTTTTTTGTATTAAAAACAAATTTTTAATATGGTTCACTGACTAAGTTGGTTACACGTTTGAGTTTTTATATTTTTGCTAAACATGCAGACATCACTATTGACTATTTTGACGGCAGGTTATTTTGTTAATCAAAATTGAAAGCAAAAAATATTAGGAATAGCATTCAAAAAAAAAAAAACAAAATACTAGCAGAAGTTCAAATGATCGCTCTTTTAACTCCATTTATCAAAAGAATTATAAATTACTTTGGACCTGAACGTTTTAGTTAGTTTTTTTGTGCCTGCTATATTTTAGTTTGTTGACTTTCGTTCTTGACTTTGAGAAGTAGCAGAAGAGTAGACAAAATGACAGCAAAGATTTCGCCTTATCAGCGTACAAAACTTCATGAAGGAGTCTGACGAACACTTCATGTAGTCGCGTAATCGACAAGTCTAGTAAATTAACTCAAACTCTAACATTTGGAATCGTCGTTAATCTGTAGGTCTCGATGAGTGAGTCTAAGAATAGAAAGTATGTAAGCTCACTGAATGTGAGAAGCTCTCTCAGGTCTTATTCGTGAAATGCAAGGAATTTGTTTAACTATTGAACGGAACTAAGGGTGATTCATTTGGAGATGCATTTTCTAAAATAAACGATGAATTTCAGCCAGGTCATCTGACTTACATATACCTTTACCCAATATCTTTTACATGGGCTCAAAAATTTTACGAAATTCCAGAATGGGCGTGGTCACTCGTAATGTTCTTTTTAACAAATTCTCTGAATTAAGGAATAATACTGAATTAAGTACAGTTCAATAAAAGACATGAATCCAGGAGTATATAAGTTGAATTAGGTAATTTGAATGGGTTGTAGCAGAAATGACGGGTTGATTCGGTTGATTTTTTCATGTTTTACTAAGCATTCGATTAAATGCTTTGGAAATAATTTAAGTTACAGCCAGTCTACGCATTTCTATAGGGGGAAAAAATAAAATGTCGCCATATTAGACAATTTCGATGAGAGGCATCCCACTGAGTCCATTCTCATTTTCAGAACTAGGCTTTTCAAACACATTTGGATGTATTTAAGGGAAACGCTTGAAAAATATGCAGTTAAAAATAAGAGGTGTGTTTAAAACATATGGCAAATTTTCAGATTTCGGGGGCTACGTACATTCGACTTTCAATTATTTTTTGTTTTTTTTTTTTTTTTGCTTTTACACTCGTCTCGAATATATGTTGACGGTTTTATCCATATAGCATGTTTAGTTTGTTTGTGAGGGGCATAAATAAGACAAATGTTTTGCAAGTTCGGCGATTCAGTTTTTATCTCCTCAATCATCGCCAAACGCCGTCCTTTTATGAGTCTTTTCAATCTTATGAACAGAAAAAAGTCGCAGGGGGCCAAATCAGGTGAATACAGTGGCTGAGGCATGATAACGATGTTGTTTTTGACCAAATAATCTTTCATAACCAAAGATGAATGAGCAGGTGCATTATCATAATGCAAAAGCCATCAATTGTTTTTCCACAATTGCGGGGGTTTTTTCGTATTGCTCACGCAAACGGCGCATAAATTCAAGGTAATATTCCTTATTAATCGAAGAAAACAGTGAGCAAAACCTTGACATTTGATCGAACTGGGGGTGCTTTTTTGGTCTTGGCTCTCCTGGATTCTTCCATTGGGACGATTGGGCTTTGGTTTCGATGTCATAACCATATACCCATGATTCGTCACCAGTTGTGACTCTTTTTAGCAAATGTGGATAATCGTGTTGACGTCATTCAACAATTCCTGAACGATGCTCATGCAATGTTGTTTTTGGTCGTAATTCAGCAATTCTGGAACGAACTTCGCTGTCACAGGCTTCATTCCCAAAATTTCCGATAAGATTGCATGGCATGAGCCAACCGATATGCCGACATTCTCAGCAACTTCTCTAATTGTGATTCGACGATTCTCCATAACAATATTCTTCACTTTCTCACCATTTTCATCGGTTGTTGATGTGCTGGGCGAGCGTCTAGAGCGAGCGTCGTCATTCACATCTTCGCGGCCTTCTGTGAAAAGCTTGTGCCACTTGTAAAGATTTTTTTTTGACTCAGAGTACTCTCACCGTATGCCACGGTCAACACTTTAAGTATTTTCGAGCATTTAATTCTACTTTTTACACAAAATTTGATGCAACTTCTTTGATTCATTTTTTTCGATAGCACAAAATCGCCGAACAGGCAAAACACTTGTCTTATTTATGCCTCTCACGTTTTGCGTGAAGCAGTACGAAAAAAATGCCCGGAATTGTGGAAAAAATGCATGGCTTTCACATCAGATAATTCACCTGCTCACTCATCTTTGCTTGTGAGAAATTATTTGGCCAAAAACAACACAGTTATCATGCCTCAAATAGAAAATAGAAACTGAAAAATAACAAAATATTTTTTGAGAAAAATTTAAATCACCTTATTTTTTGAACACACCTCGCATATGCATTGTTTGCTCTCCGAATATTTGTGGTTTACAAGTGGAATGATAAACTTATGTAAGGTATATCGGCCATTATATAAAGGAAAACCAAAACTTTAAATGGGCTTTCTTTACATATTATAGGAATATTTGGCTTTAATTGTTAGGAATGGAAACCGAGCCAATGTTTTTAAGTACTTGATTACCGCTGTTATGGAAATGGTTTAAAAATGTTTCATTGGAAGCGTAAATCATGCATGGATTTGGTTCTTAGAAATATTGAAAATTTTATGTTTTTTGAACAACTTCCATTGTTTTTTTGCTGTTCATTCCTTCGAGTGAAAGAAAAAAAAGTGAAAGATTATCAACTTTGTGTAAAAACCCAATATTCGCACCAATTTTAAAAATTATTTCTTTTAATTATTGGCCATCACTGTATCTATCATTATCCATTATCATCCTCCAAACATTTTTGCGCAAATATTGTAGGCTTCATATTTCTCAATCTTACTTTTCCAAGTAGATTTTGCATATTACATTGTCTCAAAGGAAAACACAGGTACGTGATCTCGGAGCCCAATTCACCGGTCCAAAGAATAGTATATAAAATACAGTCAGGTGAACTGGTCTACATGCATCTTCTTCCTACATTCTATTGATTTGGTGTAAAAGTAAAAGAGATCCCATGAGGAACGTGGTATGCCTATAGAACCTTAAAAAAACTCAGCATTAACCCACATTAAAAGAAATATAATTATAAATTTCTGAAGTCTAAGGAATTACAGAGGGACCACTGATTTTTCTAAATCGGCTAATGTGTAGTGCTAAAGGTGCGTATCAAAGCAATTTAATACTTAAATGCCTAATGCGTGTCATTGGTCGCAGCAAAAAAAGTGCATCCGCAGAAGCTGAAATTCAGTACAATTTTTAGAGGAAAGTGATCAAAATTTGCATAATCTCCAATGAATTTAACGTAGGCTGGAAGCGGATTTTATTGTGTGTCTTCTTTACATTTTCATAAGAGTTATTATAGTAATGAAAAATCAGTCTTTTTGCTGCAATTTTACATTTGAGGAAATAAATTTTGTTTTCGGATCACAGTTTTCAGACCGAAATTAGACCCTAAAATAGTATTTCTATCACATGTGATTATGTCCAAATAAATTAATAGTATTCAAATGTAATTCAATTTAATAAGAACTACCAAGTTTGCTTAGATTTGGAGTTTGGATTTTGGATTAGAACAAAAATGCTTCTTTCGAAACGATAAATATGCATGTGTTGCGCTTTTGGAAGTAATAAACATGTTGTTATTTTTGAAAGACTTCCAGTATTTTTGCTGCTGTTTTTACTAAATTAAAGAAAATAGTCTGCGTTAAATCACATAATTTGTATGCCAGACATCATGGAGGTCGGGTTATCCAGTCGTGGAAACGGAAATTATCGTAAATTCTTATTGAACATCTTAAAGCTCAGTTTGGCCAAATATTTTGCCAGATCGTAATCATATTAGGCTATACCAACATACTCAATTTTGTTATAAAATCGCCGATTTTCGAAATTAAATTTGTTTCTATTAACCCTCATCTATAGTATTAGAACTAGATTGAATAAAGGATGTAGCACCACCTATACACATTAATATTTAGAACGGGAATATTTCATGAACTCTAAGAGCTATACAAATGAGATTTGATTTGTATATGCTTTTCAAATGGATTGAAATATGTCTTGGTGGTGTCACACCCTCTTTAATAAGCCATTAAAATTATCAAAGTTACTAATCAGTCCCCATAAAAATTAGGTTTTGTTTTGCTATCAAACCCAAAATTATCGTTAGCTTTGTTAGGTTAAGGTCAAGAAAAGGAAAGTAACACCGCTCACAATATTTAATAACTTTAATAGGAATATCACATATAAAAGGTATGCACGGCGGGATTGATACGTATACTGTAGACAAGGACTGCAGCATGTCTTAGCAAAAAACTGGGCGGTACCAGACTCCTTTGTGAAAAATCGATAATGCTGCTAATCTGATCATTGTCAACTATTAATGGTATGTTACTGTCAATCACAAAATCGTTCTATGGTTTGTTAGTTTATGATTGGAAAAAAGAGCTTACTTCCACCTCAATTACACAAAGATTTAAACGACCACATCTCATAAACTACACAACAAATAAAAACATTAAATTTGTTAGATATTCTATTGGCAAAGAAGAAGTGAGACACTTTGGAATGAAATTCATGAAATTGTAATAATTCAAAAGTAAGTATAATGGACAATTAGTTGTGTTGTTCATAATTTCATCCAGTTTATATTTAATGTAGGGAGTAAAGTGTTATACGATTATAGAAGATGTTTTAATAGTGCCGTTGCAGCGCAGGCTAAGTCTGCTACTAAATATTTAAAATTATATAAAACAAAATCATTTTAACTTTCATTCATACAACATCACAACCAAGATGTATCAAATAATATTTTTAAATAAATACGTGAATTTGCTTAGTAATTTGATAATATTTCGTTAAGGAAAAAGAGTAAAAAAATAAATCTTATTCTGATTAAATCTAGTTAAATTTTAGTAACAATTCGCAGCAAAATTTTTAAATATATTGAATGTATAGTAGTATAGTATATAAATATATACCTTAAGGACTTGGTTAATTTGAGAATGTTCAAAGCGACGACTTCGATAATGATGAAGATGCTCTTAGTTATGACGTTGTTAATGATGATGTATTGAGGCATTTCTTTATGAAAATATTTCAATTTATGTGAGGATGTGCGAGAGAGAGTTACTTCACCCGCTAACGCTCTTATGCAAACAGAATACAAACAAATTTTATAACGAAGAAATTCGAGGAAAGTGTGAAGAAACCTTTTAGGCATTTCCTTTGGTTACCAAAAAGAAAACTTTAAAATGTTGTTTATGTCTCGAGGAATATATTTAGCCCAAAAATGAAATAACTTCAGCAAAGGGAGGGGGGCGGCGCTGACGATGGCAATGGGATTCCAACAAAGTTGTTTTTCTTTGGCTCCTTTGTATTGGGAGCAGAAACAGCAACAGCAGCAGTAGCTCTATTAGTTGTCTCGAAAAGTTTTCGTAATGTCAGTAATGGCGCGGTGGTGTCCGGACAAAGAAGGGTGGCCCAAAAGCAAAGTGTTTTACAAAACCGAAAACATAAAACTTGTTGCTACTCCTAGTGTCGGTTGGTATTAGATTCAACACAAATTTTCCTTTCGCCAAAGACTTTTCATGACTCTTGACCTAACTCGGGTTAGTAATTGCTTTGCCGGCTCACAGCCTCATGGGTAGGGCAGGGAGAGTGGCAGTGACAAGGCACAGTCTTACTGCTGCGTTCTTCATTGTTGGCAACAGGAAAAACTTTCATTGTTTTCCATCCCGCCCCTCAAACTGCCACTCGTGTCTGTCTTTATATTTTGCTTGTTTGCTGTTATTTTATTATTATTATGTGAATATGAAGTGGGACATTGTTATTTCTACTGTATCGGTATGAGGGGAAAGCTTTTAGATGGCCAGATATTTTGTTTGTTATAAAGTTTAATGTCTTATTAAATGTATGTTAGTTTCAGTGTGTCGTAAAGGAAATTGAATTTGATGTCCACACCCTCTCTAGAAAAGTTCTTCACTTTTCTGCCAAAAAGAAAAAAAAAAAACAGGATGACAGAAAAAAAGTGTTATGGAAATCTCTTAGTCTTTGTGTAACTTTATCAAAGGTTTAATTGCAAACAATACATTGAAATTAAATTTCAGTTCATAAAATGGAATGGAATTTTGTGTTAAATTTTCATGAGATTTTGTGATCGGTATCTTAAAAACAGTATAAAACAAATTTTGAATAAACAAATTGTTTTATCAGCAAAAAAGCAAACAAACACAACTTGAAATATCAGGCAATATAAAAATTTTGGCAAAGTTCTTCATCTTTGTTACAGTTCAAAATGTGAACAATGTTTTGCGCATCAAATATACAAAAAAATTGGCAAATCATTTCTTTTTCAAGGGGTGTCATTAATACACACGAGAGAATGAAAACTGCATAGACATAATCTAACCGATTTAAGATATTTGTCCACATTTATCGACTTTGGCTACGAAGATGGGTAATTCATATCTGGCTATTAAATACCTGTCATCTGAAGTGTTACTTATTTAGTGAAAGATTTGACATTTACGAATATCGATCGTTTAACAACCAAAGAATGCGCAAAAATAGTTAAAACTTACTACAAAAGTGGTGTTTTAAACATGATCGTTCAATTGAGCAAAATTTTTATCAGCGATGAAGTTCATTTCTCACTTGGTGGTTACGCCAACAAGCAAAATTGTCGCATATGGGGCTCAGAAAACCTAGAAGTGATTGTGGAAATGCCATTACATCCGAAAAAAGTGATTCTTTGGTGCGTATTATGGTCTGAAGGTGTCATTGGGCCGAAAATGACGTCGAAAATGACGTTGGATGAATCGTTACCATTAATTCAGAGCATTATGGCGATGTGGTAACAAACTGCAATTGAATATTGTAAGCTGGACGATATGTAGTTTCAACAAGACGGTGCCACGAGCCACACAACATGACAGATTTTGGCTTTACTGCAAGAGAAGTTTCCAGAAACCGTAATTTCACGCACTGACGACGTTAATTGGTCACCAAGATCATGCGATTGGATGCCCTTACAATTTTTGTTACAGAGCTACGTCAGAGACCGTGTTTACGAGGATAATTTCCAAACGTTGCAGCGTTTGAAAACCAACATTCGTCAAGTTACCACCGAGATACCGCCAGAAATGTACGAAAAAGTGGTCGAAAACTCTCTCAAAAGGATCCACTGCTGCAACCAATCCAGAGGAGGTCATTTAAATAACATTGTATTTCGTACATTATGGCAACGACTAAGCATTATAATGAAATAAAAGTTTTATCGAAATCATAGCTTTATGTGTGTTTTATTTAACTTTACATTTAAAATCAAAAAATGGATAGCCCAGCGTTTGGAACACACTTTTAGGGCCAGAATTAGAGTTTTCGTGATTATAAATACGTCTTAACAGATTTGAATATATGTGTATTTTAACAATTGCTTTATTTATCAACAATTTGTAAATTTTTTTAACACTAAAAGTTGATTATCCTTCTCTCTAAACTCCCTGGAATCTTAGAAATTTCAACATTTTATGCAATGAAGGCTTCGTTTTCGAGAACACTTTTGTATTTTAAAAATTATTTATTTGGTAACTTTTTGACAAATTTTTTGAAACCACTTTTTCCGAACTCATTAAAAAAAAAATAAATAAAATTGGTTACTTTTGCTTTGGGGTCTCCAATTCCAAGATATCGTCACTCCTGTACATCTTGAGACCAAGATGACAACGATGGTGGTTTGCAGAAAAACTACTTGTAAGTGCACGACTGGAAGCTCTTCTTTCAAGGTATAATTTTTTTTATATTTTATAGCAATCTTCTATTTGGACCAATTTTTCAAGTACCAAAATTTGGTTATTTTTCTTTCTGGTTATTCCTTTGGTTTTGTCTCGGGCCTCAGCCTCAGTAGCTCGCTCCTGGCTCGAAATTAGAGAGTCGAATTCGCCGATCAAGAGCTGAAATTCTTTTGGTTTAGACCGCGAGCCAGGTCATCGATCTGTGAGACGACTCGCGGCTCAAGAGTCAGTGCACATTATCGAACATCTTATCAACGAATACTCTGAATTAATACCCTATATTGCCTTTAATACAATTAAAAAAAATTTGAATCTAGCATTATACGTGTTCAATTATGTAATTTGCATAGGAGATAACAGAAACGGCAGTGTTGTCCAGTAAATTTTTACTCATTTTAACAAAATGTGCATTAAACATTACATTAACAGTAAACATCATTACATTAAACTCCATTGACAATTTCATTGAATCGCTCAATGGTACTGGAGACGTGATAACGTTTCATTCTTAGAATTTAGATTAACAAGTGCATGATATACGGGAAATTTGGTCGAGTTGGACACAATCGATTGGAAGATATAGGGGTAAGAATATATGTTTTTATTCTTTCAATTCTATGGGAGGAGAAGGAGAAGAGGCGTGGTTACTTGACCGATTGGTATCAAAATTTTCAAAATGTAGACTATTGCTATTAAAAGTTACAAAGAATTAATTGAACTTGGAAAATTTGATCAATTTGTGTGGAAGGTATCAGAATGGGTGTAATGATATGCTCCGGTTTCAGTCTGGTTTTTACTTTGGCAAATGCTAAATATAACTACATAAATAACTACATATAGTTTATGAACCTAAGGATACTCGTATATATATACATATATATGTATATATAATGGGTCATTTATATAAGAGATGCCAGAATGGGTTGGCTTAATCGGTCGATTTTGTTAAATTTTACATTGAATTGCGACACAGTGCAACGGACAAATATTACCGTGTCCACCAGCCAGCCAGTTAGCCAACCAGTCAGACGGACATCACACAACTGACATAGAAAGTCACGTCAAGAGATACTGGGTACTTTAAACGCTTCTTTAACCGTATGAAATGATACACAACTTCATTCCTGCTAGTGAAGGTATAATTTCTACCCAATATTGCCTTTAGTAGAATTGAATGCAAGATATGAATTTAATGTTGTTGGGTATATTTTTCACATTTAACATTAAATTGTATTGACAGTTTGACGGAATAGAGCAATTGTACTCGAAGGTACCCGAATGAGCGTGGTAACGCAGTCCATTTCGATTAACGAAATTTAAGTTTATCAAACGCAGCAAGTGTGCCAAATTTTGTTGAATTCAGTGCGCTTGCTTGGAAGCGAAGAATATATTTGTTAAATTCGTACCACCAAAAGTGGCATGTTTTGTATTGTGAAACAATACAATGAAAAATATTGATTACTGCAGTTCTCAAATTAGGATTTGGAGAGCAAAATAGAATTTCGGAAAATCAGTCAATAGATATGGAAGATCCTAGAAGAAGGTACAATTCGAAGAAATTCCATTCTAAGACATTATCTAATCAAACCCTTAAAAGCTACCATAATAGGCAAATTTTGGTGCAACAATATAGAAAATAAGGACCTAAGAATATATGGCTTAAATCGGTCAGTTGTATGAAATGTGCCAGGTTGATTTTCCCGCGTGGTTAGAAAAATTGTAGGTCAAAGCAATGGACAAAAATTTAGGCTGCTGCAGTCAACGAATTAATATTTATAGAGAGCAACATAATTTTGGGAAAATAAGTCAATTTGCGTGGCAGATACCAGAAGAGGCAAGGTGACATAAAACATTTATAATCCGCAGTTACTATCTGACAAAATGTTAAGCTATGCATAATTTTAAGAAGTTCCGTAAAAATGTATGTCAATTATCGTGGCAGACCGACGGACGGACATCATTCAATCGTCTTAAGCGAATAGTATTTGGTCCAAAGATACTTGGACGCTTAGACGCTTTCTTCTGATTGTTACGTTTTCGTCATATTAAATGAAATATTTCTTCATTCCTTCCGATGAAGGTATAAACACTGTAAAAACGTGTGTAAAAAGGTAAAGAAAATAGTCAAAAATTTTGTGAATCCCCTAATCTAATTTATACGGTATTAAATAAGTTGAAAAAATGATAATTTTAATGCCAAAGATGCGCCACGGTCTTTGAGGTCAATTGCCGAAAGTGTCAATAAAATAATGGAAATCCTCAGGCCCAAGCATTGTTTCGATTGTTCAAGAGCTGAATACCGCAGATTGAAACCACTTCAATAAAGATACAATAAGAAGTAGATGAGTTGAGAGAGAAGTTGAGAGAGCATTCTATAGTCGCTAAGCTGCGACATCTCGTGCATACCTTAGCTGCAAGAGGTTGTCATCCAAGTCTATGTTAAACCACGGATCACACTCATGTTCATGACTCTAGGATCATTGCCTACATCTATTACCAACTGATTAATCTAGTTGCTCGAGTTATGATTCTGAGATAGCCATGTTGCTATGTGGACATCGTCTCGCGGAACACTCGTTCCACTTGCTACCATGTTATGCGCTATGGTAAAATAGGCCAGTTTTTGAAGGTGCTGCTATGTCTGTTCGTCTGTTGGACTAACAACATCAGACCTTTCCATTTTGGCATTAAGATCTTTCAGAAAAATTTTAACGCAATGTACATATACAGTGCTCACAAGGCATCCAACTCTTTTACCCACAGCAAATCTATATCAGGATTCATGCCTTTTGGCATGGCAGCTGTTGCAGATGTTACAGTTTTTGCGTAAAATGCATTTTTGTCCTGTCCATCACATCTTCTGAATGGCGGTGATGGCAGTTTTATATTTCCTTCTAAATAAAGTATACTGACATTCCATTCGCTTATAATTAAATATAATTCGTATAAAATTGATGGAGGCCATCAATATTTGACCGGTCACTTTTTTATTTTCACTCATACTTCCATTATGTTTAAAATAGGTGACTTATCATCCCACTGCATCTAATCCTGATTTTGGGGTTCTAGAAGTATTCCAAAAAATAAATGGATCAATCGGGATTATCGTAGATTGTATGACAAAACGCAAAGAAATACATCGATTAGTTCGGCTAAGTAATGGTATGGAAATGGCTCCATACACCACAGTACAAAAATTAACTCCATTGGAAGAACCAGGTTTTTAAAACACTATGAAAGCTTTGGGCGACGAATTGGAAAATTATCGCGGAAAACTTAAGCCTTTGAAATTATTTTACACTAACGGCGTAAAATATATAAACGTCGCCATCTATTTAACTGTGACGATTAGATATAAGTGGTTGGCAACTGCGAGGTGTTGCTTCTCATGTATTCGAAAGGAATCGTTGAAATTTAATTTAGCGGTAAACGGAAAAAAACCGAATTAATTATTTCTAACAGCAGGAAGTCTACACATTTAAAACACTGAGTGATTGTTGGCAACAAGGAGTGATAGGTGTGTTTTTCAGAAATAAGAAATGTCTGCTTGAAAGTTAAGAGAGGATTACTTTTTCCAAGCATGTTTAATTAAATTAAGCATTTTAATGGCAAAACACCCCTTCGGCTAACAAAAGCTTAACTGTACAGATACTGGAATTACTTGTATTGATGTACAACCCATTACTCATGGTAATGGCCAAGTACGTTTATGTGAGGTCTTCGACAGAAAAATGTATGGTTCAATATCATCGGTATCAGAGATTCTCGGTGTCGTATGAGTTATGATTAATGCGAGGAGTAAGCCGACATCGGCGTAACCGAGCATTATGGATTAAGATAAAGTAGATTAAGATAAGATTTCTGCTAAAACTTAAACCGTGCTGATATCGGTAAATGAACGCAGAATGCCGAAGTGCTTGAAATGTTTGCGGCCTATAATATATGATACTGTAAATATAAATTCATATTTATTTCATGTCATTGAAGGCTTTATTTTGAATAGTTACAATGACCGAATTTATTTCAAATGTACACTGTTTTTTTTCGATAACTTATTGCTATTTCGAAAGTAATTCCTTTATGTCTTTCTCACAGAAACCCTCGTTTTCATTGGCAAAAAAACCGGAACCGTCGATTTTTGCGAGCTTCTTTTGAAATGAATTTTTCATTAACAAAACCATTTCCCAAAGACAGGAAAAGGTGGCAATCACTTGGCGCCAAGTCCGGACAAAACGGTGAATGCATAAGAATCTCCCAACTATGCTTCTGGAACTTCTGGCAAATCACTATCGACGTGTTTTGCTCGATGTGTTCCTTATGGAACACAATGGATATCCTATTGGCCAAAACTGAGCGACTGCTTCCTTCAAACGGTGAAATTTTTGCGGTTCAAACGTAGTTTTTGGCCGTAGAGAGCAGCTTATGGCAGATGATTTCCTGTCAATCCTCAAACACACAACAAAACCTCCTTGACACCGTTTTCGCTTAGTGTTATGGCAAAATACCATTAGCTTCAGACATGGGTTTCGATTTAGCGGAAATTCGCAAATGGAAATTTGGTCCTGGAAATTTTTTTTTTGCGTTTACTCGTGTGACACAACCTTCTTTTTGTATCCAGCCTTATTCAAGTAGTTCCAATTGTCCTTTGTTCAATGTTGAGCTCTTCTAAATTTTGACGATTTCCATTATTCCTTCGATATTTTTCATAATTGGCCTTCCATAGCATAGTACAAGATTAACATTAAAATTACCGCAAAGGAATCAACGATTCCAAAATTGCTTTAAACATTATTCACATTTTTAGCTGCCTGGTTTACGTTTTTGAAAAAAAAAAAATTAAATATTTTCTCCCCAATTTATCCAAATTTATCCCCATTATCCAAATAATCACAGTACCCTGATTATTTTTTTGAGTTCGAAATCTTATCTTTCTAACGGCATCTAGCATAATCTGATCGAACTTATACAATCCGAAATGCAGGATATATTCTTAAATGGCAATCCTTTCATTAAATAAATAATATTTCAGATGGCAGGTATTTAACAGCTGACAGCCTTGCCAGACCGCCTTGACAGCTTTGAAACCACTAAATGTATAATCATACACATTTTACTCGAACAGCCAACCCAGAAAATGACGAATCGAAGATCTGATTTTTGTATTCCTTAGCTTCAATTTCGGTTTGTTTTTTTTTTTTTAACAGAGCTTTCAAAAATATAAAACGAAGCTCAAAAGACATTGTTAAAAAAGTGTAAAGACAACGCTTTATTTAAGATAACCACTAAACGCTTTGCATAGATTAAGTGAAAAAATATTAAAAGTGTTTCTCCCTTAACTGAGAAAGAAATAATTTTTTTTGTGAAATGTTAATTTATCTGGAATTGTGTAAATTATCGAAAATATTCCCTATAAAATCTAAATTTTCAACATTCTCTCTATTCTTCATTAATATCCACTTCTTTCAGTGCAAATACCTCACCTCATTTATTCTAGAAAAAAGATTTATTTGACTGAGGTTATAGAAAATTGTTTTCGTTATTGCAATTTATATTATATCTTCGTACAGAATAAATAAAACTATATCTCAATTTCCAATATGCAAAGGAGGAGAGTCATTGACAAAGACAATGATGCAAAAAGAAAAAATAACAAAAAATAGCCCTGAAGAGAATGTCAATGACAATATTTGTTTTTAACAGCAACCGAACCCTGCGATGTTGCTGTGTAGACACAGCGATATTGGCCGTAGTTTGTTGCAACAATAATAACAGCACAACACAATGACAGTTAAAAAACATAAATTCAAATCTAACCCGACTTATGTGCAATTGAACTCAGCCAGGATTTACGTTACCGAGAACCCTTTACCTGCGTCCTTAGCACAGCGCAGCACGGCCAAGAGCGAGTACTCGTAACAGTGTCCGAAGTGCAAATCTATTGGAATGAAAACAAATGAATAAACTGAACGTAGTAGTAGATTTAAGGATATTTGCTCGGATGTCAACGCAATGTTAACCTTTTGGGTGGTGTGAAATTTAGTGAGATCTTATTAGGAATTCGTTTGACAATTAAAGGTGTGACTAACAAAACATTGCATTTCTACAGAAAGTGAGGTCTAACATTTTGGCGCTTTGTTAAAAAAAAAATGTACAATGTAATTTTTAAAAGTGGGACATTTGTGAAAAAGGTAATGGTTTTCAGCGTGTTGAATATCGTTATGCAAACGCTCAAAAAAAATAAAAAAAAAAAAAAAAAAATACTTTTGAATATGTGGAATTTAATAAAACTTGGCTCACTGTTGGATGATCTGGTCTTAAAACCTCTTTAGACATTTCAGTTATTTCAAGTGACTTACAAAGACCTTCACCCAATGTCTTTCTGTGTCGGTGCAAAAGTGTGAGATGGTCAAAATAGTAGAAATTAACACTTGAAATTAACACTTCCGCTTCAAAATTATAGAACGACAACAGATTTTTTTTTTTTAAATCAATCGATTTTAATAAATGACACCCTAAAGAGCGTGACAATGTAATTCAATTGTCGCGCTCTTTAGGGTGTCAAATTTGCTAAATGTCTGTTGCATGGTGAACTATAGCACATTTAGTGCACTTGAAAGAAAGATATGAATCTAAGAATATTTGAATTAATTTACATAATTTTTATAAGATTTGCCAGAGAAGGCGTGAATTTCAGTTTGATTGCTTCATCGATTTTACCGTCATAATTAGCATTATAATTGCTAATATTTTAAGCAACTTTAGTCCGCGAATTAGGGAGTATAGAGGAAAAATTAAGTTTCGTAAATCGATCAATTAGTATTGGAGATGCCAGATGGGATGCGGCAATTTTCCCCATTTGATTTTTCCAGATTTCACCAAGAATTGGGGAACAAAACAATGGGTAACAATTCAGATAGCTGCGGTGCACGAATTAGGAGTTAGAGAGAAAAAATTGAATTTCAGAAAATCTGTTAATTTTAGGAGGTATCAGAAGAGGTAGACCGATATAGACCATTTAGGTCTATATGTGGATTTAGAACATTTACCACATATATAGAATATCACTTAATTGACTTCAAAAGTCATGAAGGGCATTTGGTCAAAAGATACAGGATGTCCGTCGATAAGGTATACTACTTTGTTTGTTTATAATTTTTGATTAAATGTAAGAGAATGGGTCTTATATTGATAAATGTTTTATTTAATGTCTCCAATTATGTATGGAATGCAATATCAGATAAATGCGAGACCTTTTGAACACATTTTTCATTACATTCTCACACATTTCACGCGGTATTTCATTAATTTCATCACGAATATTTTGTTTGAGTTGCTCAAGCATTTCTGGTTTGTTTACATAAACCTTGCTTTTCAGATATCCCCACAGAAAGAAGTCCGTGGCAGTCAAATCAGGCGACCGTGGAGGCCTCTTTGTGGAAAGAGGTCTCGCAGTAATTACATTTTGGTCCTGCTGTATGCTATTTGGCACCGTCAAGCCCAAAGCATGCAATTGTGGCGTTAAAAAGTTTTCAATCATATCACGATATCGCTCCCCAATGACAGTTATTGTTACGCCGTTTTCAGTTTCAAAGAAGTAAGATCCAATAATTACCCCTGATCTAATTGCACACCAGACTGTACTTTTATGCAAGGATGCAAGGATGACTGAATAGTTTAAGGGTTTCCCATTGCCCAGAACCGACTATTCTGTTTATTCACATATCCATTCAAATGAAAATGTGCCTCGTCACTCATTATGATTTTTTCGTGAATATCAGGGTTGTCATGGGCGAGCTGTAACGTCCTATTGGCATATGTACGGCGGCGTAAATGGTCTTGTGGAAGAGGCTCTTGTGTCAACTGAATCTTAAATGGAAACAAATGCAAATCCTTTTGAAAAATTGTGGCCAAAGTTGTTCTTTGAAGACCAAGCTCCTGAGAACGGCGTCGAATTGAGGTTGATGGATTGTTTTGAACACTTTCTTGAGCAGCAGTAATGTTTTCAGCCGATCTTGCAGTATGTTGTGGTCATGCTTGGCCCTATCAGTACAAACCCCCTTTCTTCGAAATCATTCACTACATGATAAATAGCGCGTCTTGTTGGCACGTTGTTTCTCCCAAAAATTCCACGTAACTTTCTCATCGTCACAGTAATCGAGGACTGATTTTGATCAAATGTTTTGACGATTAAAACACGTTGGTTTATCGAATATTTCTCCACAATAAAATTGCCATGTCTCTACTTTACAACTGCCAAATATGAACTGTCAAGACTAATGTTTACCAAAATGGCTCAAAAGAAAATAGTATAGCTTCCCGACGGATACCCTGTATTGAAAGTATTTAGAACATTTACCACAGATACAGGCGAACATCACTTAATTGACTCCAAAAGTCATGAAGAGCATTTGGTCAGAAGATATTTGGTACCTTAAACGTTTCTTCCTGAATGTTAAATTTTTGGCTTATTAAATATATATCTTCGGTACTCCGCATAAAGATATTAAAGGGAGGGATTTGGAAATAATCAGTAAATCAGCATGTTACAAATTGGCATCTAACCATAATGAACAGAGCAGAAACGCCTCTACATAAGAATCTTTGAGCTTCCAATGCGATATAACTCGATACATTGCCTCAGTGGTTTAATAAAGCGATAATGGGTTAAATTGTACGTCTCCGCGTGGGCCTTGAAATTTTATCATAAGAATACATTTGTGTAGAAAATTTGGATATAATCGAACTATGCCTTCTTGTATCTCTAAAACAAACGGGTCTGTGGGCTACTTCATTTCTTCTCTGTAGAAGTTCTGATTTCTGTAAAATTTTTACAAATTAACACGTCTGTAGATATTCCTTGAATGCAAAATTTGGAATCCGAATCGAATCATGCATTCTGGAACCTTCCCAAATTTTGCCTACAACGACGAGATTGCACTTTCCACATGAGCTCAAATTTTGAATAAAATCGAGCGTCTAATATAGAGTTTTAAACCCGAATACGGAAAAAGGCAAACCAATCTTTTTCTTCTTTCCACTTATCTCACAATGACTCAATATCTCGGCGACGCCACTCTGCTTTTAAGGTGGTGGGTACATGCGTTTCACCCGACCGAACACATGGCGGTTGTCCAGTTTTATTTATCGTAGTTTGATATTACTTATCCGATTATACTCGGTTATCCATTTAGCCGTTTGTCGTTGCCAACGGTCTGGCAAAGCTGTCACCTGTTAAATACCTGTCATTTGAAGTATTGTTTGAAGTTATTTAGTGAAAGGTTTACCATTTACGAATGTGGATTGCTTAACAACCGAAGAACGTGTACAAATAGTTAAAACTTACTATAAATGTGGTGATTCAAACGTGCATTACGGAGCGATTATGGTCATCATAATCGTCTTACAGTGCAAGGAATTGGCAAGATTATAAAGAAATTTGGAAAGACTGTACAGATGTCATCAGGCTTGTACGCACTGCCGAAAATATCGTTTCTGTTAGAGAAAGTGTGAGGGGTAATCCAAATTTCAATTCGAAGAGCTCTGGCGCTCTGATAATCGACCTTATTTGGCCAGCAATTGAAGATAACGAGCTGGATGATATGTGATTTCAACAAGATGGTACACAATACGACCAATTTTGGCTTTATTGCACGAGATGTTTCCAGAAAGCGTAATTTCACGTTTTGGCAACGTCGATTGACCACCAAGACCATGCGAAGTGAGGCCGTTAGACTTTTTTTTTGTGGGGCTACGTCAAACTCCGTTTTTGGGCGTAGAATCCTCAAACATTGGAACATTTTGAAAATCAACATTAGCCAATTTGTCGCCGAGATATCGCCCGAAATGATATTATATTTCGTACATAATGGCAAGTACAATGCATTATAATGAAATAAAAGTTTCATTGAAAATATAGCTTTGTGAGTGTTTTATTTAACTTTATTTTGAAACCCGAAAATGGATAAACCGGTATGAAATCCAACTTTTTTTTAAGTTGAAAAAATATCGTTCTCGAATGACAGTCAGATATAATCAAACCTTTACTGTTGCGCAGCCATTATAAAATTCTTTAAGAAAGGTAAAACTTTTAACATATTATTTCAATCAACTCAATTTTGACAATCGCGGTGCTTGAGATAGATCACTGTGCTATCTTATGTACGAATTTGGGTTTGAGTCCCAATACAACCACTTATTCTCCTTTGAGTTGAGGTCAACTCAAACGCTTCGAATAGTTCAATAATCGATAAATCGAGTAACTGACATTCGGAGTTATCATTCGAAAGTACGTTCTTTTCAACGCTCCTAAGATTAAAAGCGGGTGTAAGCACTGTAAATGCGAAATACTCCCCCATTTCTACGACATTTTCGAAAAATAATCCATTTATTAAGATTCGTTTATGTGAAACTGTTAGTAAATTGTGGGTAATAGAAAATTATGTTGAGTCACAAAAACTGTAACGATTCATTAATTTTTCGATTTGAAAAGTAAAGCTAAACAAAACACACATAAAGCCATGATTTCGATGAAACTTTTATTTCATCGATCTTGGATCTTGCCATTGTGTACGAAGTACAGTGTCATTTAAATGACCGCCTCGGGATTAGATGCAGCAGTGGTTCCTTTTGAGGCAGTTTTAGAAAAAAATCAACCCAATGACACCTCCAAGCCGTAATGTGCACCAAACTGTCACTTTTTTCGAGTTCAATGGCTTTTCCACTATCACCTCTAGATTCTCCGAGCCCAATGTGTGACAATTTTGCTTGTTGTCGTAACCACCGAGTGAAAAATTAGCTTCATCGCTAAAGAAAATTTTGTTCGATAGAAAGCTCACGTTTGAATTTTTAAAGTTTTAACTATTTTTACGCGTTTTTCGGTTGTTAAATGATCCACCTCCCTAAATGGCAAACTTTTCGTTAAATAAATAACACTTCAGATGACAGGTATTTAACAGCTGGCAACCTTGCTGGACCGCTAGCAAGGATAAACCGCTAAATGGATAACCTCGTATAATCGGTTAAGGAATATCAGACTATGATACAAAAAAGTGGACAAGCGCCATAAGTTCGGTAGGGTGAAGCTCATACCCACATATGAAACCACTTAGTGGATAACACTATACTATTATTTTCGAGAGTTCTAAACCTTAGTATGTTTTTTACAAATCCATTTAAAATTGGTGTTTTTTAGCCACTCAACCAAAGCAGAAAAATCGTTTAAATCAGTTTATCGAAAATAGCTTTTTTAAGAAACTAGACATGCAGCTTCCGCTTTTGTACGCCAGTTGCAATATTATTAAGGCTTTGAATTCAGTATTAAAGCAATATGGGGGAAAAACCTGCCTAAACCGCGTGACAACTTTGCTTTCACCTGGAAACCCAATATGAGCTTGATATACAATTTCTGCATGACATTCTTTTTACTTCCATCAGCTAGAGAATCTTGATTTTTTTTTCGAAACTGACATCTTTATAACACCTCAGCCAATTCTAATAGGCAGAACTTTGCACAAAATATTTACCTTCATTTGTTAGTACATGCATTTGGTTACCCACAAAATGTAATTATTTTAAATGACTCCAGTCTAATCCACTCAAAATCTCATAATTATCATAAAATTTTATGATTGCCTAACAATGGGTTAAATTTTGTCCAGTACATGAAATGGACTAAACTTCAACTAACCACCCATTTAAAGACATAATGGACAGATAGATGAAAAAAGGCAACAACAACAAATGAGACTAAAAGCAACGTGGAGCAAAGGAAGAGAGCACGGGGGCCACTAACAACGCGTTCCAAAAGGCATTAGGTACAATTCATTGATAACCGATTGTTATGGAACCCAAATATTCAGTGAACTGTAATGAAACGAATTAAACGTAACAACAGCAATAGCAACAATAATAACAATAGCCACGTTACCACTACAGACCAAGCGCACATAGCCATATGCACTTGTATACATATAAGCAAACCGAGTCAGCCAAGTTGTAAAAGTATTGGCCATAACAAATACAGGTATATATGGGAGATCAATGGTAACGGTAACAATCATTGGCAAAAAAAAAAAAAACGAAAAACTGCCGGGGGCCATTTATGTGACACATACCCATTCAAATACACACACGACCACACAACACACACACACACCGTATCAAGTAACCGTGGAACACTAGTAAAGCGATCTGGAAAAAAAGTATCTGAAATCTGCAAGAAAAAGTATCGTTTTTTTTCATGGCTGGGCACAGCCAGACAAATCGACCGAATGCCCACCAACTCCATGAATGACTGCTGGTCTGGCCGGCAACCAAGCAGGTTGCTTGGTTGCTATAGATTTTCCAGCATTTTCTTTAGTCGATTCCTTAGTTAGTTATTTGCCCATCAATACACATAAAAGATGTAAAACTCTGGCATAAATTCAAAGTCAAATAGTTTTGCATGTAACGCACGAGTATGCGAACCAGTTTCCACAATCCTATTTGTTTCTTCGACTTTGACCGGTACTTTGGTGATATCCCGGATGTTGTTACTCATATAACTCGTTCAGGTCTTTGTAGTTTGTTTATTAAACGCACTGCATATCGCGATAGAAAGGGGAAAAGAGAGAAAGCGGCTCTACCCAGTGAAAACAGTGAATAGTTGAAGAGTTATTCGAATATATTTCGAATTGAAAAAGGCAATAGTATAAGTTTTAGTCATGTGAATTGACTTCGTAGTTTTTAATCGCAGTTTTCT
The DNA here is from genome assembly GCA_019455685.1 of Philornis downsi. Classification (NCBI taxonomy): domain Eukaryota; kingdom Metazoa; phylum Arthropoda; class Insecta; order Diptera; family Muscidae; genus Philornis; species Philornis downsi. Next base: position 1,500,117 of record JAHXMU010000058.1, on the reverse strand, counting down.
TAAAAATCGAATAAAACACTCAAATTCGCATCATATATATAAACTTTTTATTGGAATCAATAAACTGACCTTCGCCATTTAATTTTTAAAGATAATTTTATGCAAATATTGTCCGCGGCTTTGTCTTAAAATGTCCATTCGGAAGGTCCAATTTTTCGTCATGTTTTCGAGCATTTCGGTCTGTATTCCACGAATAATGCATGTTATGTTATCCTGTAAGGTTTCAATAGTGTTCGACTTGTCCACATAGACTAACGACTTGGCATAAACCCCACAAGAAATAATCTATAGGCGTTAAATTGCAAGATCAAATTCACCCTCAACATATCCATTGTTTCACAATCAGTGCAGCAAGCTGCACCGTCCTGATGAAACCACATGTCAACCAAGTTCAACTCAGCCAATTGGGACAAAAAAGAAATTCCTTGTGGTTGAGTAACACATGTCCAATCGCTGAGAACGGCGACGAATTGACATTTCACGATCGTCATTAACGCTGGTCGCTACGGCTGCAATATTTTCTTCGGTACGCACTCTACGCATGCGAGCCGATGGTTTTATGTTCAACAAAGTAAATTTGGTGCGAAATTTGGAGATAACAGCACGAATTGTTGATTCAGCAGGTCGATTATGATGACCATAACATGGTCGTATCAAACGATGCACATTTGCCACAGAGCACGAATTTTGATAATAAATTTCAACGATTTCCAGTCGTTGCTCATTTGTTAGTCTTTCCATTATGAAATGGCAGAGTATACTGTACACTTTTCACTTTGACAGATGACATTTGGACGGAATTACCAATCAGTGCTGCCAACCTGAAAAACTTAAATCTTAAAAAATCACCCTATATATGGATCTCAATTGGCTGTATGCTAAGATAAAATGCTCGACTAGTAGGCTTAAGCAGATTTTTCTTGTTTGATAGAGTTCGAAGTCATTTTGGTTCAAGCCCATGCTATTTACCATTTACAGTTGAACTTCTTTAACTCGAATCACCATTATCGTAAAATAAAATCCGACTTATGGAGAATTCGAGGAGATTTCGAGTTATGCAATTGCATACATATACTGTACATTTGTTAATTTTTAGTCTTAAGAAAACACACGCCCTGCATTAAAATTCAATGAGTTTTATTTTAGACATACATACATACACAGATATATTTATTTAAAATATGTTGTTATTTTTTGCTGAATGGGTTCTTTTTTGTCGTGAGTATGTAGTAACTCTATTTTATTTAGCGCTTTATAGTGCACATCGTTTGTATTTTCATTTGTTTGTAAATACAAGTATAAATTCTTTAAGGAATCCTCCACAGTTTTTCTGGATGGTTTTCTAATAACTTCTTCCACTGAACCCTCCTCATCACTGTCTGATAAGCTTTCAGTATGAGTTATTAAATGGTTAGAGCACTGTTGGACTATATCGTCATCTGTAGGATAACTTGATATAACAACATCATCATCAACTTCAATGTAATCGAGAAGAGTCCCATTGGAAGTTATATGATTCAAACTTAGCCAGGCTTCATAGTTCGCTTCCACAAGTTGAGATCTTCATTAGGATTGCTTAAGAACATTAAAGGTATGTCATTCTCTTCGAGAAAAATTCGACATACAGAAGCTTGTGCCATCATTTTTATTTAAGTTATGGAGAAATTCAAGTTATGGAAGTTCGAGTTATGGAAGCAAAACTAAAGGGAATTCACCATATAAGCGCTCTTGACACTAGATTTGCTTCGACTTAAAGAAGATTTTAACTTATAGAAGTTCGAGTTATAGAAGTTCAACTGTATTTATTAGCTATATGAAGCCAAAGCAGTATCGCCTAGAATACGGAACCAAACTGTCAGGTGTAATAGTGGGCTATCCATTTCACACCCGCCGGTAAAAAAAAAATATTATTATTTTAGAAATATGCAATCGAATACATTTGAAGAAAGCTCAGAATCTGATCATTAAAATATATCTGTAATAACAGATATAACATCTGCTATCGTATTTTGGATTGTGACTTGTGAATTTCTCTGTTTTTTATTTTTGCCATTTCTTTAGTTTCGTAACCAAATGAAGTCTTCGCCCTCCGAATTTCCAAAAAATCTCATGCAAACTTTAGGTTTTCTGGGTTGCACTTCCTTTACAATTACAACATTCTTTACCTCTCTCACTCCTTTGTTATAAGGATAAGGACATATATAGTATCCTCACATTTATTTGTGCGAATGGTATATTTATTGAAGTGGACATTTTGCTAAATGTGAAAAAATGAAAAAACCAAACCAAACCTCATGCTATCATTAAGAAAACGTATACATATGTATAGCTTCAATCCACTGATGCCACTGAAATGATACAGAAAGTATTAAATTCGCACAAGGTGCAAGAACTGGCTTCATTCACCCACCTTGTGGAATGAGACATTATTTACTTCGGATACTATAGAAGTCCGGACATGTGCATATTGTTGAGTATCTTTAGGGATATATTTATGATTATGTTTGGGTTATTGAACAACAAAATAAGCACTAAGCAAAAGCAATAACAGTAACGATACTGATGATGTGCACATTGTAAGAGGTTTTCTTATATGAGACTGAATAATCTAAAATATTCTTTAGGGTAGACCAGGTTGAACAATGAGTTTGTCATTCCGTGTGTAATAATTAGGAGTACTCATCTGAGATCCCGAAAAGTACATGTACTGTTGATCGTCGTTAAAAACTATATACACATTGGTAATGTGTACCAAGTGAACTGTATTTAGACTTTTTTAATTGAACACCACTAATTCAACTAATAGGTTAGTTTAGGTCAGTGTGGCGGTATGAATAGACAGACTTACTTAGACTACATAGTCCAGTGTGATATCATGGAAACTGGGGATAAGGATGCCCTTAGTTTCCCCCGTTGAACCATCCTGAACCCCCCAAAAAGCTCTTAAGTCGGACAATATCTGTATCGTCCAGATCTCCTAGGTCCCTAAAGAAATAAGAGCCCAGTGTTGATCCCCGCTTGTTCGTGAAGGTGTTCTATAGACTCTTGCTCCTTCAGATCTAGGATCACAACCCCGGACAGATGCCCACCTACCATTTGGCGTTAAATATGATCTGTCTCGCAGTAGGAGCTTGCATGTGGCTACAGGCATGCCTACGGCTGGAGTCTGTAAGGTTGTCCGTAATCTTGCCAGTTCGTCTGCTCTGCAGTTTCCTGGTATGTCCCTGTGGCCCGGCACGCACATAACGTGAATGTTAAAATACTGAGCCATCTTGTTAAGAGATCTGCGGCATTTCAGGACTGACGTTGAGTTCAGGAAAATTTAACCAATAATAAGTAAAGAAATTTCAGTCAGGTTAACTAATTTACTTAAATATATCTTCATCCAACATCCTTTTGTGTTGGTGCAAAATATATTTGGAATTAAATCACAAAAAAAAAAAACTGAATTGTAACCTTCCGAAGTCATTCGTTCGTAAAAGGTAAACGGAATACCAATCTTTCCTAAATCAGTCAAATTGCATGTGTGGTATTCTAAGAGATTTGGCAGTGCAATCTATTTCCATTCGCAATACTAAGAGCTCAATTATAATGAATAGAATGCAATCGAATAAAAGATACAAATATGAAAATACAGGGTGGCGCAATAGAACGTGCATATTTAAAAAATAGATTAAAAAATAAATACAAAAGGTATGGTTAAAATAAATCTAAGGCATTGCAGAGTAATAAATAGAGTTTATTTTTTAAAAATAACATCATCTAAATGGCAACCCTCTCTACGACGGCACTCCTCTAACCGCAAACGAAAATTATTGAAAACTTTCTTCAGTAATACTGGTGTAATGGCTGCCATTTCACTACGGATATTCTCCTTGAGCTGAACGATGTTTCTTGGATTATTACTGTAGACTTTGTGTTTAAGGTATCCCCACAAAAAAAAAAAAGTCAAGAGGCGTCAAGTCTGGACTACGTGGGGGCCATGGGATATCACCTCTTTTCGAAATCAGTCTGCCAGGGAACATCTGCTTCACCACCGCCATGGAGTCATTTGATGTGTGACAGTTTCATCTTGTTGGAACCAACTTCTGGAATTCACTATTCTTGAACTTTCAATTTCTGGAGCCAATAATCCGTCCAACATATCGACATAGCGTTCCGCATTAACCGTGACGTTTTGGCCCCGCGCAATTTTCGAAGAAAAAAGGACCAATTATTCCTCTGCCAGAGATTGCTGCCCATACTGTCACTTTAGGACTATGCAATGGTTTCTGGTGTTTGATTTTGGGATTTTCACTGTTCCAGTAACGACAATTTTGACGGTTTACGAACCCATTCATAAGGAAATGAGACTCGTCAGAGAAAAGGATATTGTCAAAATTGGAAAATCGATTAAGCATTTCATGACCAAATGCGAGCCTTGCTATGAAGTCAGACTCTTTCAATTCTTGTGTTAATTGCAGCTTATATGGATGCAGTTTAAGATCCAATGTTAAAATTCGTTGCAAACTTCGTCGCGATAATTGTAAGACAGACGATCTCTTGCGAGTCGACATTTGTGGATTTCCTCGTACTGACTCCATAATTCTCTCAACATTGTCTTCGGTCCTAGATGTTCTTGGGCGACCATTTGCTTGTGGTTTAAATGTTGAGCCGGTCTCTTCAAAACGCTTTACCCATATTTTAATTAAATTAGCACTCGGAGCTTCACTAATTCGCCGTAGTCTACCTATATATTCAGCACAATACAGTCGCCTAGTAGCAATATATGAACGAGAGTTCTCGTAAAATGCGCGCACGCAAAATGCGCGACGCTTCCCGTCGAAGTGATTCATAGCGACTAAAACTCCATGAGCCCGCCAACTCAACGATGTAGGCGCCCCCCCGCCTGCGCCTTTTCTACCCCGCAAAAAAAGATGATGCAATATGCACGTTCTATTGCGCCACCCTGTACATAAGTTAAATAATATAATTTGTATGTTAGATACCAAAGAGAGCATGGTCATTCCGCCCATTTTTACACATTTTACTCAGAATTATTACGAAACATAAGTGATTACAATTGAAGTAACTTTAGGCTATGAATTATGGATTACAGTGACAAATTAAATGCCGATGAATCGGTTTACTTGCAAAGAATGCATCAGAATGGCAACGTTGTGATATCGCCCATTTTCATTGTCAGAATTTAGATCACCAAACGCATAAATTCTTTGGAAGATTTGGAGGTAAGAATAAATGAATGATATGTACGATATGACATGATATGAATGATATGAATATGAATGATCGACTTCATTCATATGAGTGGCATCACTGACTCATGATCCATCACCAGTTATGACCCTTTTAAGCAAATCTGGATCATCGTTGACCTCATTCAACAATTCCTGAGCGATTTTCATGCGACGTTGTTTTTGTCCAAATTCAGCAATTTTGGAACGAACTTCTCTGCCACACGTTTCGTGCCCAAAATTTCCGAAAAGATTGCATGGCATGAGCCAACCGATATGACGACATTCTCAGCAACTGCTCTAATTGTGAGTGAGCGTCGTCATTCACATCTTCTCGACCTTCCATTAAATGCTTGCAGCACTTGTAAGCAATTTTTTTTTGACTCAGAGTACTCTCACCGTATGCCACTGTCAACATTTCAAGTGTTTTTGAGCACTTAGTTCCATTTTTTTCGATAACAGAAAATCGCCGAACGCGCGAAATATTTGCCTATTTATGCTTCCCAGAAACAAACTAAACATGCTATATGAATAAAACCGTCAACATATCTTTGAGACGAGTGTACCAACATACAAAAATAAAAATAATCAAAAGTTGAATGCACGTAGCCCGAGAATTTTAAAAATTCACCTTTTTTTAACACACCTCGTAAATACTACTCGTATAGGCAAAAATTTAAGTTACCTAAGGCTACGCATTAGACCAGGAATTTGTTTGGGAGGTATTTGGGTGAGTACCATGATATTGTAGTCAATGTTCGTTCTCAAAACTAAATCTATCAACGCATAGTGTTTGCGAAAGTTGACTGATTTAATTCAGCAGCTTAATAGATATAAAGCTAAGAATATATAATATAAATATGTTAAATCTGTCATTTGTATTGGTTGACTGATTTTTCCCAAATTTTGCTAGATTTTATAAAGCCATACTGTGAACAAAAATTTTGATTGCTGCAATGCATGAGGGAAGTATTGAATTGTGGAAAACTGGCATTTTAAATGTGAGGTCTGGAAGGGACATAACAATGCAAACCATTTACATTTACAATTACTATCTTAACAAATCATTAATAAGTGTCAAGTTTAACTGAAATTACTGGAGATATTAACCCAAGAATGTGTAGATTAAATCGGTCATTTGTATGGGCGGCACCAGAAGAAGCTTGTTTAGATGATTGATTTTCTCAAATTCGGAAAAAAACTATACGAGTATAGCGAAATAGTGGACAAAAATTCAAGTCTACTGGTTAGGAGTTACAGCGGAAACAATTTAATTTCTAAAAATTGGGTAATTGGTACCAGAAATGGTGTGACAATGCGATCTATTTTTATGCTCGGATATTACCTTAGCAAACCCTTATTGTGTGCCAAGTTTGATTAAAGTAACAGCAATCAAATAGGGGATATACACCTAGAAATATATGGGTTACATCGGTCTCATATATTGGAGATACTGGAAGGGACATGATCGACCGATTGACGTTTTCATGTTTTAACATGGAACAGTAGCTACAAATTTACGTTGTCGCAATCGGTATTTGTGTTTACACGGAAAAATTTAATTTCGGAAAATCAGTCAACATTTATGGCAGGTACCAGAAGGATTGGGTCGAAATATCCGACTACGATCTGACAAAATATTAGATTGTGTCAAATTTTAGGAGATTATATAAATATTTATGACAGTTATCGTGCCTAAGAGGTAGCCAGACCGGCAGTAGCCAGTCGACTTACAAAGTCATTAAACAAATTTGGTCAATGTGATGGTTTAAATAAATCCTTTTAGGAGTTACATTTTTATTGTATTAAACGACACATATGTTTATTACTTCGAATGAGGATACACAAATAGTTTGCTAATTATTTGCAGACTTTGAAAAAATTTCTCGCTGGACCGAGGATTGGAACTTGGCACCTCGGCCTGATTGATTTCGCCGTTATTAGTGAGAAAACTTTTCGAAGACGTCGCCTCGGTATTAGAGTTATTCTTCCAAAACGTAAAGCTTCAAAGCTTCTCCATTATAAACACAGGGTGGTACACGAATCGCGCTGCTATCAGCTGTCAATTGGGACTGTTATTTAAAGATGTTGAAGGAGTCTTATTTTTAACCAAAACTGCGCTTAAAACGTATCCAATTCAACAGCATTTGTTTCCAGGAATATGAAGCAACTGCATATATATCCAGACCAGTTAGGGCGGAGCTCCAACGAAAATTCACAAACAAATTAATATCCACGAACTCCACTTTCCTCTGGCCTCTAAAGTAATTCGACCTGACTACAACAAACTTCTTCTTATGGAGTTATGTCAAGCATAAGGTGTACAAAACGGAAGAATTTGATTGAATTGAAATAGTCCATCAAAACAATAACTATAGTGATCTCGCAATGTATAATTTTTTGATCAGTGACGTATATGAGCGAATCTTCAAAATCAATTATTTATGTAAAATAAATTTGAATTTTGTATACAATAAAAAAAAAAAAAAAACATAAATAAATAAATGAATAAAAAAAATATTTAAATTTCCTTTTGTATTCCAATTGGAACGACGCCCTTTACTTTCATACCATACATAACACATGTAGTTTTCTTAGATCAAATGTGTAACAAACTGTCAATTAGATAGCTTTGAAACTAACAGCCGTATCACACGAGGTGTCTAAGGCGACTTCACTGATAAGTTATCTATCTCATCAATAACAAACATGTCTTATCGAGGCGCCAAGACTCAATATTCACTACGCTAAAAAGTTTTTTCAAACCCTTGAAATTATTTTCTGGGACTAGTTAGTTCACCGCAGACAGTATAAATTAATTAATATTATCATCTCTCAATTTCGTTTTTACAGAATAAAATCATTTATACAATTTCTGCCTATTTTACTTCAATTTGAAGAATCGGGATACTTATAATTTACTGTAGCCGGATCGTAGTTGGAATAATGTCCTTTTTCATCTTAAATTTTTCATGGTTTCACTTCTTCGACTTGCATTGTAATGATTGCTATAAAAAACTAAAATTATTGAATATATTTATCATATCTCATACTCCAAAATAATAATGATCCCATTCTGTTACCGCCATCATTAAAGTCAACCGCATAAATGCCGGAAAAGTCGATTAATATTAAGCAAACAATGAAGACTGTGGAAAGGGAATCTGCACGTATCGTATGTCCTTTCCTTAACCGGAAGAATAATGGCGAAAAAGTGTTGTAATAATATTTTCCTGACCATGACACCGGTAACTATGCAACAGACAGACGCAATAGTGCAACGCATGAACCACTCCTCTGTTCGCCAACTGTGAGTCTTCTCGCATCCAGTAACGGAAAACGCAAAGGAAAACGAAAAGAAAAATGTGGCAAACAATTTAATAACAACATAGAAAATGAGATGAGAATACCTTTATGACCGGAGTTTGAAGAAGACCATACCATACATACCACAACGTAAGATATTAAGTAAATCATATTAGGGGTGCAACCAACAACCTAAGAAATTCTGGTTGCGGATGGTCAAAGGTTGATGGCGGCGAGACTATGGTCCTCATAATGTTTGCATTCCTTACGAAATTGTTAGTTCCTTTGTTTTCATCTCCTTCAATGCTAGCAAATTTATTATTGTTTAAATTTGGGAGAGAAATTATATTAATAATAACCGTCAAATATTATGTGGAGATAAGGTACGTTCACTATTACTTAAAGTGTTAAAGGATTCAAATTAGGAAAATATATTTTTTTGTTAATGAGATGTGAGTGTAAAATCGTAAGCAGAGAGTCGATGTTATATGACGACATGCTACCGTAAAATTTAATACACAGGAGAAAGTGTACAAATCATCTTTTGACCAAATATACGTCAGAACTTCCTAAGTCGATTGATTGATGTTTTTATGTCGAATTGGCTGTGAACTGGCTGAAACTTCCTAATATTTTGCAAAACCTTATATATTTTTTCGAAAATCGTAGCCAAGAATTGTAAATGGGCTACATCGACTTTCCTTTTGGTACTTCCCACAAAAATTGACCGATTTTGTCTTTTGTCTACAATTTTTTATTAGTAGCCTTAATCACTTTTTGTTGTGATGATTTATAGAGCCCCGCAAAATTTGAAACAAATCAAAGTAACCATGCACCCTACAAATGACAGACTTTAAGCATATGTTCTTAGCCTTTTAAGCAGTTGTGCTGAATTATAAATAAATTTGGTTCACCCTATGAACTTGATGAGCTTAGTTCTGAAAACGAAAACGAATACATCCTCCTCTCTAATCCTTAATTCGTAGCCGGTATTATAGTTATTGTAAATTATATTGCATTATAGTCTGTTCTAGACCGACGATTTTAAAACCACTAAATGGATAAACGTATATTTCGCCTTAAAGCGCATTGTACCTATCCGGCTTAAACTGTGAGACAATGTGAATAAGTCACCTTCCAATTATGATGTCACATTAAGTGATAATAAATTTGGTAAAACTAGATATTTATATGTTGGGCGTTAACATCTGGTTTTTTATATTAATAACGTTATATTGGGTTAAATTAGGATCATCGGACCTAAACAGATTTGTCAGTACGGGAACATCCCAGGGGGTGTTCTATTTCCCCTACTATGGAACCTCGCTCTGAACGGTATTCTGTTCTCGATGTGGCAATGGTGGTTAGAGGGAAGACTCAGACACTCAGAGACATCCTTCAAAAAGCCCTTCCCACTGTAACAAAGTGGGCGGGGGAAAACAGCCTCGGGGTAAATCCAAACAAGACCGAAGTGGTTCTGGTTACCAGGACGTACAAGATTTCATCTGTGGATCCTATCTCTCTGGAAGGTACTGAAATTCCTTTAGCGGATTGTGCAAAATACATCGGTTTATTATTGGAGCAAGAAGCTGAATTTCAAGTTCAACATTCTGGACATGGCGAAAAAGACCACGGTGTCACTGTATGCGTGCAAGAGGTCAATGGGGAAACAATGCGGATGAAGGCCTCGCATTGTTTACTGGTTATATACTACAGGAGTAAGGCCGGAGTATTTGTCTAGTGGAAGGTTCTTGAGAAGTCTACATACTGTAGGATACTGGACAAGGTTCAAAGGATGGCTAAATGTAATTGCAATAAATGTAATTTTGCATTTACTACCCCTGGACATATTTAGCATGCAGACTGCCACAGCTACGGCAGTAAGAATAAAAGAGCTGTCACAGTGGTCAAACAATGGTTATGGTCACAGTGTGGTTCTTAACATGGTGCCTGACATAACGGGCACCTCATACCACACTCTGGCTGAACCACTGTTCGACAAGAAGTACAATCCACTTATACCAGATGCAGATACATGGAAATGTAGAACTCCTGGTATAAGACTGCATGTTGTCTTCTGTACTGACGGCTCAAAAATAAATGATCGGGTAGGTTTCGGGTACTTAGACCAAAGACCTAGGGTAAAGTATAGCAAGAAGACTACCTGATCACTTTAGTGTTTATTAGGCCAAAATTTCGGTCATTAAGGAAGTGGCAGAATGGCTGAGATATAACGTCCTTACTACGGTGGGGATTAACATATTCTCTGACAATCAGGCTGCCGTTATATCCCTGGATTCTGTCTTCCTAAACTTAATATCAGTCCTGAAATGCCATAGATCTCTTAACGAGATGGCTCAGCATTTCAACATTCACCAGGGCCATACCAGAGCAGGCGAGCTGCCAACTCGGCTGGGAGAGTTGGAGGCATGCCTCTAGCAACTTGAAAGCTCCTACTGCGAGATATAGAATATTTGGCAGCAAATGGTCCGAGGCTGTAATCAATCCAAACAGATGTGGCCTTGCCTAGATCTGAGATTGAAGGTTGTGACTAGTAACTTCTGCCGGGGCTGTAGGGCTGAAGAGGAAGAACAGTTTGTAGAACACCTTCTCTGTAATTGCCCCGTCCTGGCGAAAAGGCGGAGATCAACACTAGGCTCTTCTGTCATTAGAGACCTAGGATATCTGGACGATAGAGTCCGACTTAAGAGCTTCTTGAGGCACTCAAGATGGTTCAACGGGGGAAACTAGAGACATTCATATCTCTAGTTTCTGTGGTATCAGAATGGACTATACAGTCTAAACGAGTCTGTCTCTTCAGACTGTCTTACAAACCTAACCTAACGTTATATTGAAAAATCCTGCCGCAAAATTTGTCTACTACTTATAACTTTCCAAGGGAAAGGAAAAGAAAGGAAACATTTCAAAATCACTACATTGATGTAGTATATAATTATATTTTTGAAAGCAAATTGGAAGTATAGAACTATAGAATCACTAAAAATTCCTCAAGGTAGTAATAATAACGCTACTTTTGGAAAATTTATGTTTTACTTTCAATGTTTTGCTTTCAATGTAATATTTTGTTGGCAATCGGAATGTCATCCTGAGGAAAGTTATTAGCAGTACACCGATTTTGCGGCAAAGGTTTCTAATACAACAATAATAAGTTTAAAAAACCAGATATTGGCACCTAATGTGGAGATATAATTCTTTTTTTTGCACTGTGGTGCACATTGTGATATTTCATATGCAATGTTTTTCCTAGAATGTTATTACTGTTCTGCCTGCCAATCTACATCATCGTCTGTAATTGGCGATATTGCTTCCATTTGAAATTATAAATTTATAGAATTATTCTTTAAACAATTCCAGCACTTTCAAATTTCTTAAGAAACATACAGTATTTTGATTTGCAATAAGCTTAAGCCTTAAGTGTACAGTATACTCTGCCATTTCATCATGGAAAGACTAACAAACGAGCAACGATTCGTGCCCTGTGGCAAATGTGCATCGTTTGATACGACCATGTTATGGTCGTCACAATCGACCTGCGGAATCAACAATTCGTGCTATTATCTCCAAATTTCGCACCAACTTTACTTTGTTGGACATAAAATCACCACCTCGCATGCGTAGAGTGCGTAACGAAGAAAATATTGCAGCCGTAGCGACCAGTGTTCTCAGCGATTGGGCATGTGTTACTCAATCACAAGGAAAATTTTACACGTCGATTTGGGTTCGAAAATCTATGAAATTCAACTCACGCAAGAATTGAAGCCGAATGGCCTACCACAACGTCTAATTTTTGGTCAATGGGCTTTACAAAAACTCAATGAACATCTGCTGTTTTATCGAAAAATTGTGTCAGCGATGAGGCCATTTCTTGCTGAACGGATACGTAAACAAGCAAAACCATCGCAACTGGAGTGATGAGCAGACACATGCCATACATGAATTACCGATTCATCCCGAAAAAACGACAGTCTGGTGTGGTTTATGGACTGGTGGCATCATCGGCCCATTTTTCTTCAAAGACAACCGTGAAAGAAACGTTACCGTTAACAGCGAATGGTATCGAGCCATGATATGCGATTTTTGTTTATTTTGCCCCAATTGGCTGAGTTGAACTTGGTTGACATGTGGTTTCATCAGGACGGTGCAACATGCCACACAGCTCGTGAAACAATGGATATGTTGAGAGTTGATTTTGGTGGTTTCTCGATTTGACCCCAAGATCTTGTGATTTAACGCCTCTTGATTACTGTTTGTGGGGTTATGTCAAGTCGTTAATCTATGTGGAGCAGCCGAACACTATTGAAGCCTTACAGGATAACATAACACCCGTTATTCGTGGAATACACGTCGAAATGCTCGAAAAAGTGAGGAAAAATTGAACCTTCCGAATCAACATTTTGAGACGGAGACGCGGACAACATTTACATGAAATTATCTTTAAAAATTAAATGGCAAACACCAATTTATCAATTGCAAATTTGGGTGTTTTATTCGATTTTTAAAAAAACTACGATTAAAAAATCACCCTATATATTTACTTCACGTATAAGGTGAATAAAATTCGCAACAGTTTTTGTGATCAGTTAGTTCATCACAGAGAGTATGAAACAATTAGTATTATCATCTCTTAAACTCGTACATAGAAATTAAAATCATTACAATCATCATACAACTTCTACCTCTTTCATTCCAATTTCAAGAAATCGAATACTTATAGTTTACTGTAGGCGAATCGGAGTAGGAATAATGCCCCTTTTCCATCTCAAAGTTTTTATGGTTTTACTTCTTTCACTGGCATTGTAATGGCTGCTGTAAAAAACTCAAATTATTGAATATATTTATCATTTCGTCATTGTTTATTATTTCACCATTGTTGCAAAATGTAGAAAAAATGTTATAGTCTTCATAAAAAATAGCACATTTTTTCGTCAAAATTATGAAAATTGAATTGATGTGAATGCTGACTGCACCATCTACAACTTTATCTATTCGAAGAATATCTAACACAGGAATATTCTTCATTCGTTTTTCCAAGTACAGCACTCTGAAATTGTTATTATTTAAAGTATTTCATCTTAAAGATGAGTCACCTTCAAACGCCAACTTCAGTTGTAGTCAATTACATCATCTTTTCCTTATTAGCTCAATAATTTTTTTTAAATACTTTTTCTCTTTATCCCCCATTTTTAGAATTAATCACGACTTAATTTAACCACAATATCTCTAATTTCTTTCCGCTAGAGGTTTGCAATTATTATCAGCCATCTGGAGGCTTTTCCCCCTTAAACAATGATTAGGTTCTCTTTATTTCTACCGAAATAATGACAAATTCTAAGCAGATCCGCTTAGGCAAAGCGCTTTTATTCATATACAATTTTAATTGGATTTTTACTTATGATTTTCCATTAATTGTCGAGTTTTCAATGTGATTATACAGCTAAATTCATATTAATTGAATTTTATGGATTTATTTTTTATTATTCTTTGGCTGCTGTGCCTTAAAGCTATTTTAATTTTTTTTCTGTTATCTAATTTACATAAATTGACACATAAGTAGGATGAACTTTTCATCGGGCAGAATGGGGAAAAGGAACAAAAAAGTGAGAGAAATACATCATTAATATTTAAATGAGATGTAAATAATACGCTTGAAGAAAATAAGTATACGGAAATAGTTATTCGGATTGAAGACAAATCGATTTGGTGGTGGCGGTATAGGCAAATAAGGCGATATTCCATTAGCCTCGTCTACAAATATGTAGATAATGGTAGAAGCGAAAGATTATCTAAGGAATTTTGAAGTTAGCAGGATCTAATATTTTACTACGGTGAATGCATCTACTTTGTGTAACACTTTTTAGGTTTGGCTCATTTAAATTAAAGTCGCGCAATATTTTTATATTGTACAGATATATCAGAAAAATCTTTACATAGGTTTTAAAGAAAATTGGAAAGTAGTTTTAGTTTGACGTCGTTATAAAATTTTATACAAATTTGAGGAGAATGGTAATATTATAAAGTTTCCAACGATGAGGTTTGCACAACTTTTCAATATTGAGAAAAATGAGAACTTATTAACGAGTCGCGACACATCGCAATTAATTGTCAACTAGTAAAGAAATATCATACACATAGTAGAGCGGTATCAAAAATAGCCGCCATTGATTTAAAAATAATTATTTTGATGAAAAATGGCAACTTTATAAACATATGTTGTAAGTTTCAAGGTGCCGCGTTGTTTAGTATTTTTATTTGAGCCATTAAAATTAAACAATCTCCGAGAATTTGTAAACATGGACAAGTCACCGTTATGTAATTCAGTATTTTTATTTGAAAGGCGTCAGTCCAACCAATATTAAAGCCAAACTAGATTCTATTCTGATGGAGTCTGCTCCTTCATTTACAACTGTAAAATATTGGGTAGCAGAGTTTAAACGAGGTCGTACGAGCTGCCAAGACGGACACCGTAGTGGTAGACCAATTGAGGTGCTCACGCCAGACACGGTTAAGAGAATCCATAAAATGATATTGGATTATCGTCGGCTGAAGGTGCGTGAGTTAGTTAAAATGATAGGCAGTTTAAAAAGTGATCTATATCGTATACTGCCCGAAGATTTGAAGCTGAGAAAGCTGTGCGCAAAATGGGATCGGCGATTGCTTTCAATGGAGTAAAAACAGCGTAGTGAAGATGATTCAGTAGAATAGTAAAGCTTGGCGATGTTTCATCGCAACAAAGTCGAATTTTTTCACCGATTTATAACTATGGATAAGACATGGGTTTCATCTGCAGGCAAAGTCACGGCGTCTGTTTTTTGGGATGCGCATGGCATTATTTTTATTATCTTCAGAGTGGGAAAACTATCAATGGCAAATATTATGTTAATTTATTGCAGCGTTAAGTGATGAAATTATGGAAAAAAGCGTCGCATTTGGCGAAAAAGAAAGTGTTGTTTCGTCAAGACAAAGCTCAAGTTCACGCATCCACTATTGCGATTCCCTACATTAATAAAGTAAAGTTCGATTTACTTCATCACGCACCTTTTCCGCCAGATTTAGCTCCCACGAACTATAGCTATTGCCAAACTTGAAAAAAAAACTTGCCAATACTGGAGATCTGATGGCAATGCGGTTGATGGCTATTTTAAGGAGTTTTACAGTTCTTGTACAACTTATTAAATATGGCTGGAAAAATTGTATCGAGCTAAAAGGAGATTATGTTGAAATATAAAGAACAATTTTCCCAACTATTTTGTGTGTTCTTTGTTAGGTCTACTAGTTTTGGGAACGCCCTCGTATCAGCAAAATCTTTGCATAGGTTTTAAAACAAATTGGGAAATAGTTTTACTTTGACCTCGTCATAAAATTTTATAAAAATTTGAGGAAAATTACAGAAGTTTGCATAACTGTTCAATATTGAGAAAAATGTGAACTTATTAAGCTTAACTATCAACCAATAAACAAAGATAAAGTTATCCATTTAGTGGTTTCAAAACCGCCGGTCTGTCACAGCTGTTAGCTATTAAATAACTGTCGCTTGAAGTGAAAGGTCTGCCATTTACGAATATGGATCGTTTAACAACTGAAGAATATGAACATAGTTCAAACTTCCTACAAAAGTGGTGATTCAAACATGGGCTTTCAATCGAACAAAATTATTTTAAGCAATGAAGCTCATTTCTCACTCGGTGGTTATGTCAGCGATCAAAATTGTCGCATTTGGGGCTAGAAGAACCCAAAACTGATTGTGGAATGGCCATTGTATCCGAAAAATGTGACTGTTTGGTGCGCATTGTGGTTTGGAGTTGTCATTGGGCAATCCTTTTTCGAAAACAACCTCAAAAGGACCCAGTGCTACAAACAATCCAGAGGCGGTCATTTATAGGTAAATGACACTGTATTTCGTACATAATGGTATAGTCCAAGCATTATAATAGAATAAAAGTTTCATCGAAATCATAGCTTTATGTTTGTTTTATTTAACTTTACTTTAAACCGGAAAATGGATAACCCTTTTTTATATAGGATGGAAATTTGGTGTGGTGTAGAAATATAGTACAGTAATATCATATAGTAGAAATGAATTCTTTAATTTTCTCAATAGACGTCTTCAGTAAACTAGAAAGATAAGGTTTTGTACTCAGTTCTGTGATTATTTGTTTCAGTATTGCTGGAACGCTGTCAAAGATGGCCACCAGTAAAGAAGAAATAAGACGCGTTTTACAGTTTTTCTTTGATAAAGGCGAAAACGCAAGTTATGCAGCTAAAAATGTAAATAATGTTTATCGTCCTGATACCGTAGCAACCAATTACGCCCAATTTTGGTTTTATCGATTCTGGTCTGATAAATCTAATATCAAGTATGCATCACGCTCTGCAAGGACAAATGCCAAAAATGTCGATAGAGTAGAAGAAATAATCAAAACCGACCGTCTTGTACACACTGTTTCGATTACCCAGGCATTAAAAATTGTACAAAAAAGATCCGTCGTGACTGAATCGTGGCGAGTCAGCGCAAACGGTGGCCAAATTAAGATTAGTAGTCACGAAAGTTTTGCTGTATGTTTGGTGAGATTCGCAAGGAATCATCTACAAACTGCTTCTCCACCGCCAAACTCTTAATTCAGATCTGTGCTATCACCAATTGGTTCGTCTGAAAAAAACAATCACTCAGAAGTGGCCAGTTTTGATCAATAGGAGAGGAATTGTGTTCAATCAAAACAGCATCCGGGTAAATACATTGCTTGCGACTGGCTAGGCGGTAAAGATAGCTTGATCACGCCCAAGAATAGTGACCTGCTAGATCTTCCTGGAGCTTGATTGGGAGGTTAGTATGTATCCACATTATAGTTCAGACCCTTGACCAAATGATTATCATCTGTTCCTGTCTATTTTCATTGATTATGCTGGCGATTAATTCGCGCCTATAGAAGCTTGTGGAACCCGACTCTTCCTGTTTTTTAGAGTCGAAAAGGGGGCGTAATGAAATTACATATAAAATTACAAAAACTTATTGAACAAAATGGTGCATTTTTGACCTCAATCGGATCATTCTAAATATGCTTAATAAAGCCTTCACCTAACGTCCTTTTGAATTGGTGCAGAAGTGTGAGCAGCACTAGAAGTGGTAAATCGTTAAATTATTTTCAAACAAAATGGTCGGAACTTAAACACAATAAAGAAACACATAAAAAAGCACAATAGATGGGAAACTGATCCTTGCTAAATCGACTAATTATCATGTCGGCTATCGCAGGAGATGTGGCAATGGAGTCCATTTTTGTTCGTAGAGCTAATTAATAATTAAATAATAATTTACTTACTTCAATTGAATGAAAGATAAAAAACTAAAGATAAAAAACTAGGAATACATGGGTTAAATTAGGTAATTGTTATGAGAGGCGTTTATGTGTTTGATAAAAATGATAAAAATTTAGCCACAGCGGTCTACGATTTAGGGATTACTGTGAAGAAATCAGTTAATTTGTATGGATGAGACCCGATGGAAAGTGGAAATGGACTTAGAACTTTTCCAATATGTAATGAAGAATAAATGCTTTAAATCGGTCATTTATATGAATCAGTAAAAGGAACGTTGCTACTTGGTCGAATTAGAAATCAATACAAAGAAAAAAAAACTTATGCAACTGGAATCTACTATTTAGAAATTGCGGAGAAAAAGTTAAATTTTAGGAAATCAGCCAAGTTGTATGGTGGATATGAGAACAGGTGTGGCTAGTCAATTTTATTCTGGCGCCCTACCTTGGCAAATGTTTAACGTTTGTCGTACAAATTATATTATTTAACCCACATATTCTTGGATTACTATATTTCAATTAGTTACACTAAATTAAGAATAATGTACTGCATTGCCACGCTCTTTAAGGTACCACATATACAAGAAGAATCAGAGAATTTTTTACCAACAGTTTTCTGGGGCCACTCATATTTTGCCCCGCCGCAAAAAATTTTTAGGTGAAGGTATTCGTAAATTAGTTCACCTAAGTAAAATTTATTTATTGATTATCACTTATTTTTTCAAATTCCAATTATTGGTCTCCAGGAATTCTGCTTTAAACAAATAAAAAATAAACAAATAAAAGTATTCAATCAACTGCACTCCGAATATCTCACAGTGCACAACTTAACGTAACGGATATTCATTGCCACAGGCAACATTCCCTCGCTTGAGCCGTAATTAATTTATTATTTTCAAGTATTTAATTGCAATCAGAATTCATTAAATCAAGAGGAGAGCGCCAACAACAAAAACACTTCAATAACTACACTTAGGTCATATTACATCATCTCAGTGGCAAAAGAGTGAACCGCTCACATACTTAAGCGCTCACCCAGTGTGGAACACACATGTGATTGTTGTGTGGTGAGGAAGCCCAAAAGGATTTAACGCGTGTATGTGTAAAGTTTTTTATCCTCATTCACCCGCTGCCTCCTGAGTGCCTCACAAGTGTGTGAATGCAAAACGAAATAGTCGTAGCTGGCGACAAGGAAAGATTCATATCATCAGTTTAATAAAAGCGTTGAGGAAAACTTTGTCAAAAACGATGTGCGAGTATGATATGATGCTCGTACAAAAGGCAAATGCCACCTAAAGGATGACAACGTAAAGCTTTTGTAAAATCATTTAAATACTGAGATTAAGCGCACGTAAAGGAGGACACTTCATGGTGGTGACACCCACCGCAAGGAGGTAAAATTTTCAACAACAATGGTTTGGTATACGAGTATATGTGAGTGTGAGTACGTGGACAATGTGTCCAAAGGCACATGAATTTGGTATCGTCTACATATGTACCCTGACACTTATGTGTGCAAGAGATTTCCATTTGCTTGTCTGTTTACGCTGACAACAAATTGATGTCAGACAATTTAACAATGTCAACCGTTGTCGTCTTTATCGCAAAGGAACCCATCACTTTCTTTATCAACTTGAGCGCTGTTATTTCTCGTTATCCGGTTAAAGAAGGGGGCAACGAAAATCCTACTATTACGTTATGTTCATGGCGATTAGGCCTTCATTACCAAAAGAGAAAAAACCGTTGATCGAGGAGGAAATTCTGGACAACTTTCGGAAAAGACTCAATTGAGAATGGTTCTTTAGGGGCACCCAGTGACGTTATAGATACAATTAGACAGAACATGTGCTCTAAAGGACACTGTGCGGAGATAAAATACAGATAGCAAAAATTGATTTACATATATATACGAAATGGAACAAATGTTTCCCTCATCACGTGCTAGATCCGATAGAATGAAAATAAGTTCTGAACAAGACACTGTAACCCAGTGCTAGCGCTACATTTTTGATACGCTTCCATGGGCTATAATTGAATTATGAATAACGGTCTATACATAATGCCTCTCTTGAATATGGGCCTGAGGGCCAACACAGAAGTTTTCTGCACTCTGAGGAAAGTCGATTAGCTTTGAGACACGGAAATGTAAGCCTAAGCAAGCCATATACTGTAGTATACAAGAACGGACGTTGTTTTTGGTACTGAGAGTAATCTGTTAACCAGGGGTAATTTAATTATTGAACTTGAAATTAATTTTGTGTTTTATGGTGATAGAACAATCAGAAGCAAAGTAAAGTGTCATTACGCGACTTACAGCAAAATACTAAGCTCATAAAAGTTTTGTTGTTGAAAACACAACCGCCCATGGCATGATGATTAAATCACGCGAGTATCAAACGTATGATCATGGGTTTTAGCCCCGACACAACCACCTACCATTATTTTCTTTCGATGTGTCGGACGAACATTTAGAGTAGTGGAGTAATGGACAAACCAATCGACAAGCTGATCGACAAGTCGTCCTTAAACTTTAGGCACCATCGAGAGAGCCTAAAAATAACCTATTTCTTATTCTTCGGATCCGAAGGAATTTGTATTTTTTTAAGTTACTGAAAATAAGTCTATCTCTCTTAAAGAAAAATGTGCTCTCACTGAAAATGAATAATGAAAATGAATAATGAATAAATCTCCTGGACACGATGAAATAACGGCGAAAATTATCTCAGAACTCCCCCACAATATCCTCATATTAGTTTTATCTATATAGGTATTTAATGCTATACTTCGAATTGGATACTTTCCTCGATCATGGAAGCTGTCGGAAAAAATAATGATCCCAAAACCTGGAAAGGAACTGTCACAAATTACATCCCATCAACCCATAAGTTTACTCTCTATTTTATCTAAACTGTTTGAAAAGGTCTTTATCCAAATTTTATACCCCCATATTGAAGCAAACCATGTAATACCCATGTACACCGTATAGTAACCCAGATCAGAAAAACATTCAAAGATCGGAAATATTGCTCAGCTCTCTTCATAGACATCTCCCTAGCCTTTGATAAAGTATGGCATGAAGGCCTTATTCACAAAATAGTCTCTTTTCTACCGACAAATACCCACAAGCTCCTGGAGAGCTATCTAAATGATCGGTCCTTTGTAGCAAAATCGGACTCTGTTTCAACTCAAAGAAAAGTTTTAGCAGAAGTTCCACAGGGCAGTATACTAGGCCCTATACTATATACCATCTACACCTATGACATGCCTGTTCATTCCCTAATACAAACTTCAACTTTCAGTGGTGACACTACATTCATGAGCATTAGCACTTGCTCATTAATGGCTTTTAGACAACTGCAGTCTCATGTACATACATTAGAATCTTGGTTCGAAAAGTGGAAGATAAAAGTAAATGCCACTAAGAGCGTACAGGTTACATTCATAACCATGTTAAGTATTTGTGTATTCACCTTGATCGACGTTTCATCTGGAAAAATCACATTGTCTCAAAAATCACTCAATTGAAATTAAAAATGGCTCAACTCTACTGGCTTGTTGGCTCCCAGTCCACTTTCAGTTTGGAAAATACAATCACCGTCCACAAAACCATGTTGAAGCCAATATCAACATATGGCATATCCGTTGTGGGGAACGGCGTCGGCTTCTAACATAAATAAGCTACTGAGAAGACAATCAAGAATACTGCGACAAGTTTGTGGTGCCCCATGGTATATTAGGAATGATAACACACACAAGGATCTAAACATCCTTCATATTTCCGAGGAAATAAGAAATTAAGCAGGTCATATGTATCAAAGTTGTCCTCCCACTCAAACCCACTCGCTCAAAACCTTCAAAATTTTCCCGGTCATATCCAGCTAAGAAGAAAGGCCACGCTGGACTTGGCCCGGTGATACAAAGTTCGCCTCACCAAAAATAAGATCCGGCAATGGCAGGATACTTTAGTTTGAGATAGGATTAAGATTTGAACATTTATTTTAAATTTCAAAAGAAAGATGCAATAAAGGAAATGCATAGAAAGCAAATATCGAACAAGGAATTTATCTCAAATTCCGTATTGCAAATGAAATCGTCGATTGGCGAAAAACGTTACTGAGCGTGAATCGGCGTTATCTAAAACAAATGCATGTAAGCGTTAAAAATATGATGAAAGGTTTGCCTCTCTCTGGTAGGCCATCAACGTCTTTAACTGAAATTCATATCGACAAAGTCAAGGAAATGGTGACCGAAAGTCATTTAAATTTGAGAGAGAACTTTCTGTGTCCCACCAATCAATTCACATCATTTTACACAATGAATTGGTTATAAAACCATACCTGAATTTTCTTTAAAACCTTAATCGCACAAAGGTCACTGAAGACATCCTGGAACGACCCTAAATTCATAAAACGCATCATAGCAGGTGATGAGACATATATAGGTATATGAGCGTCACATGCAAAGCAAGACAAACAAATTTTGGAATGACAATTTCGAACTTGGCCGAAACCGAATAAACCCCAGCTAAATTAATCAATCAAAAGTCAAGGTAATGTTGATTATTTTTTTTTTTTGTGCATTCAGGATTCTTGCCAGAAATCTGGGTTTGAGATGGTAGACCAAATTTGCGGAAATGAAGATCATGGATTTCGAGCCATCATAACGTACAATCTCACCAAACTATCAAGCCAAGAATTCAACAAATATCATAAAACAATCGCCGTATTCCCTTAATATGGCCTCGATTGACTGCTTTCTCTTTCCAAATCTTCAATTGCTATTTCAAGACAACCATTTTCAGTCGACAGCAGAAATAAATGAGAATTCACAGCGAAAAATGGAATTTTTTCGGGAAAATGCGTTTGAAAAATATTTTGATTATTCACTGCCACAAGTGTATTACTTCGGAAGAGGCCTACTTTGAAGTATAGTAAATATTTAATAGATAGTAAATATTTTGTGTTTTCCGGTAATTCTTTGACAGAATGTATATAAAGTTGTAGCGAGATGGTTAATGGACTCACTGGCTAACTGACTCAGCAATCATCGTCCCGCCCAAATGGCCGACATCGCGATTATGAAATTTGGATTGAAAATAGTTCTTAAATTTAGAATTTTCATTTTTAAGGGCTAAAACGAGTGTAGAGAAAGGGACAAATAACGTACCATCGATCAAACTAAACGACGAAGGTCGACATTACAGAAATTTATGCATTTAGGGCTAAAACCTGAGAACGAAAGCGGTGGCATTGTTCAGGAGAAACAGTTAAACCTAAAATCACCAAAATTAATGTGTACTTGTATACTCCCCATTCTGCATAGGTATGTAATGAAATCGTATATTCTGAAAATCGTACATTTGGAGAATAAAACAGGTGAAAAAGGGGACAATAATGGTACCATCGTCTAAAGCGAGCGGCTGAAACCACAATCATGGATGATCTCATAGCTTGATATATGTTATCTGATTGTAAAGGTTAACAGATTTCTGCAGAATAAGATAGATATGCAATGACAGCGAGTAAAATGCATTACAAGATATTTTTAAGAGCGTAAGAGCGCAATAAAAATGTACTTGGAGCTCAATCAAAAACCTACTATTGGCTATTTTCGTGCAAAATTGAAATTCGATACAGTTTATTGAGAATCAGTATGTGGTTCCCTGTTCAAATTATATGACTACATCGTATCCTGGTCCAGTAGAAAGGTAAAAAGTACATTATTTTGACTTCGGTTATAATGCAATACATGGGTTGATTGATGTTAGGCTTACATAAAACGAATGATGAACCTACTAACATTTTGGGCCTGAGATACAAACCTTAAGGAAAAAAAGTCAACAGATGTTAACTATTTCAAAAATATATTATTAATTGTGTTGAATATAATTAAACCCCGTCACTGAACTATATGAATTACAATAAATTTTCTACGGGAGTATGATGAATTACATTGAATCAAATTGGATTATATTAAATTACATTGAATCGTATATGTAGAATTATTTTAAATCAAATTGAATTATATTGAATTATAATGAATCAAATTGCATTATACTGAATTACACTGAAAAAATTAACTATTTATTTGCTGGTGTAAAGGCTACTTTAACCAATTGAAAAAACCGCTATTTTGTTACGCCTAGCAAACCCAAAGGGATGCGGAGGTCTCATGGTTGAAACTAACGATCACACTAACGATCTGAAACTTAGTTGCAGAAAAGTGCAACATTTAATTGGCAAATCCTTAATTGTATCGTATAATGGGAGCTTATGCTGAGCTGCCATATTAAAACCGACGAGAAATGTTATGCGATATGGCCGTATGGGCCTTATAAATCCAACCAAAGTTGTTCGTACACGAAACATTTCCAACAATTTGGTCGCTAGGACATGTGGCAATAGCACCATTGGATCAATGTAGAAGGACAATTCTGAATGATACAATACAATAGAAATTGCAGTTACAATAGCAGTTGCTATCCATATCGTTATCTATTGCGCTCCGCAAATAGAAAAGAATTTTTACAGTTTCAGACTTGTACCCTTCTTTCCCAATTCGTCACAGTGAGTTTTGATCGTGTTTCGGAAACCTAAATTTTAGCTGACTTCTACTTGGTCCCCCATCGAGCTGAAAACTTTTTCATACCCATGATCTAGTGAACAATTTTATATTCCTCTCAACATGGAGGTGTCATTGGGACGTATTTTTTCGAAAATGAAGCTGGAGGTACCCATGTCCCGTATGATAACCAACTTTTCTTTGGCCTGCAACTACAAATTATGAACTGGACGATATGTAGTTTTAACAAGACGGTGCCATTTTGGCTTTATTGCATGAGAAGTTTGCACAAAGCGCAATTTCACGTTTTGGCGATGTCAATTGGCCATCAAGGTTATGCGATTTGACGCCGTTGTACTTTTTTCGTGGGGCTACACCAAAGCCCGTGTTTACGCGGTTAATCGCCAAGCATTTGGAAACCAACATTTGTCAAAATATCGCCAAGATACTGCTCGAAATTTGCTGTACATTTAAATGACATTATATTTCGCACATAATGGCAAGCTTCAATCACTTTTTATGATAAAAGTTATTTAAAATAATTATTTTTGATTTTTATTACATCACTCAGAAATAAAAGTTATTTTTGATCTGTGCTATATCCACCCAAACATAAGAATTATTTCTAATATTTATTTTATTAGTCTTCGAATAATTGTTATTGTTATTTAATAACAAAAATATATAAATTTTAATATATAAGATTATAAAAATATAAACATGTGAAACTGTAAGAATAAAAGATTAAAAATATTAAAACATAAAAATATAAAAAAATGCAAAAATATAAAAATATAATAATACAAAAACATATAAATATAAAAATTATAAAAATATAAAATCATAAAAATATAAAATTGCTAAAATATAAAAATATAAGGACATAAAAATATTAACATGTAAAAATATAAATATATGAAAATGTAAAAATACAAAAGTATGAAAACATAAAAATATAAAAATAGAAAATTAAAAACATATCGCCAGCCCCCTCAACATAAAGTAAAAATCTTTAATGTAAGTTAACCAACTCTCGTTGTAAGTAAGTATTCTAATTCCGCAAATAGGCTGAGTTTTTCCAAAATCCTCCAATTTGTTGTAGAACGTAAGTTGCTCTTAATCCTAACCTATTCTTCAGATTGGAAAATCTGTTATATTCACATTCTGCAAGTTGAATAAATCAAGTTCGACGTGTGACATCGAGGTGTGATATTTACTAAAATGTCGAGCAAACAAAGTATAACAACCCAATTTCAAAAATTGTTTGCTGTTGGGACAAAAGAACAACTTGCAGACGTATTATTGGATTGTTCGAAAGTTCATTCGATTAATTCATTAGTTCACTATGAGTCACTTCTCATGATGTACAGTTGCTTCAAACACTATCATAACTTCCTTTCGCCCCTTTTTCTTAACTGTTTACTATTGTTTACTTGTGTTCTCGTTCTAGTCATCATGAGTGGTTATAGCGTTTAAAAATAAAAGTTTTAAAAAATGGAAAAATCTTCTCGTTTTAGTCGTGAGTTGTTATAGCGTTTAAAAATATAATAAAAATATAAAAAATATAATGAAAATATAAATGCTTTAAAAAATGGAAAAAATAGCAAGAAGAGCATTTTAAGCTCAGCATTGAAGCCAGCCGAAAAATAAAGTCTGTTTATAAAAAGAACGGACCAAATGAAAGAACTGGCCAGAAATGATTTAAAAGATTTTCTACGGGCGACTACTCCGTAACGAAAGCTCCTAGATCGCAACGACCAAAAAAAATTGTGTCCGGGAATGTAAAAGATTTAATTATTGTTAATCCCCGTGCAACTGTTAGGAAAATAGCTAAAATGTTAAAAAAAAATCAGTCATTAAAGAGCTCGGATTTGTGAGCAACCTCGATGTGTGGGTCCTCATTTTCTCACGGAGGCCTCCCACTGCCTTGTGTAGCCGCCATAAACTGTCAGAGCTTGGGTGGGAAGTTTTACCGCACCCACAGTACATCCCATACCTCGTCCTCGTCCGACTATCATCTATTTCGCAGTCTGAGCAACCATTTGAAGGATTTCAATTGCCATAACGGCGATGAAATGAAAAATCGAATTAAACGCTCTTTTTTCATAACAACCACGCGAGTTTTATGAGAGAGGAATTAAAAAACTCCCAGAGAGGTGGGAAGAAGTTATTAGAAAAGGACGAGATTATATAACAGTTTAAAATAATTGTTTTCTTGTAGAGAAATTTGTAAATAAATTTCTCTTTAAACCCGACCCAACTTTCTGAACCACCCGATATTTACAAAATCCTTAAATGCAATACGCCTTTAAAATCTGCGGTTGGACCTAGGGTTGCAAGAATGTTTGAAGGTCAGGCTCTAAATGTATTGTACTGCTCGTGTTAGCAAAGCATAATTACAAACAGAAATCTTATACCTTGCACGAGCTGCAAGATAAGCATTTCTGTTGTTATGCGAAATCGCTCTGGAGACAATGGTTTTCTGATATTGGTAAACAAGAACAATAACTGCAGCGTCAGCACGGTTCACTGCGGCAGCGGCGGTAAGGCTTAGGGTAGACTTTAAGAGTTAGTTGAAATTGAACAATTTACATTATAACATTTCAAAATTTTGGCTCCACACTCTAACGAGTGTGAAATAAAATAATAATTTAATTAATTTCCATATCACAGTTCCCATTTTTTGCTTTCGAAAATTCTTTGTATCATTGCTTGCATTGTATCAAATTGCTTCTTGGTCCTTAATTGAATAAATAATGTTTCGAAATATAGTTCCTAAATATTTAACGGATGGTTAAGTTATATATGTTTTCTAATGTCATATCTGTTACTTTCTCTTCAGTCTACAAATTTGTGTAAACATCGTTTTGAAAATCACTATACAGAAATACTCAGTTGGGCAACATATACCTATAGAAATTCTTGGAATTTATTACAAAAATAACGAATCTGTTTGAGATACTTTTCACTCGTTGGCGATGAAGTTCATTCCTCATCAAGTAAATAATAAATGATAAATAAATAAAACTGTCCCTTTTGAAGTGAAGAAATACATGGCATTCATAAAATACGGTTATGTCTCCAAATCAACTGTTTGATATGATTTCGCAAAAGCTTTTGAGAGTTTTTACAAAAAAATTTAATTATTGAAAGTCAATAAAATTAAATGTGATTTTGGCAGGAACGAGTTTTTCAATAGGCACAGACATTTATTAAAATTGAGTAGAACAAGTTGCTTGTGAGATTTTAAACATTTGTCTGTTTTGTATTAAAGGCATCTTACTGGCGTTATGAAAGGTTTGTGATGTCGTTTAAGTAGTCGCTGCTACCCGTGGAGTACATTGGAGGGGCCCAATTTTTGACAACTCAGTATGACATAATATGAGTATATTAACCGGCACCGGCTCGTTTTGTAATATTGCCAACTGCGACTTAAAAAAACCCAAAAGAAACGAAATCAAATTGCTCGAACCACTTTTAACTGTTCCACAACCGAGTCACACGTATATACAGCGTTGCCTGTAATCGTAGATTCAGCTTCTGGATTAGTTCGATTTTGTACAGGTATATTTACAAATCTCAATATGAAATTGTCCATGTTGATGTTTGCAAAAGGCTGAAAAAATGACTGTCCCAGGTTCTCCTGCACATTCTCACGGACAACGGAGACGTTTTTGAAAGACGTTGCTTTTTATACGGTGTTGGCTTCATTGAATTATTCAGCTTTTACTTGACCACCAAACATTGGATTAGAAAGGATTGTCGAATTTTTCACATTAGAGAACATCAATTTTGTTAATGAACGTCTATCGTTTTCGGTTTTTTTCTTGACGTTGCAACTAGTTATGGAGATTTATCTTTATTGCATAATATTAAAAATAAAAAGTAGATAAATTAACACAAAATTTAACCCCCGTCAACAGCTACAATCAACTCATAATGCTTGGAAAATACTAAATAAGTATTACGTAAATTAATGAGCCTGAATCTGAAAGACAGACTACAAAGCTTTGGATAAAGACTTTTGTTGGTGATGTAAGGTATGGTGAAAAGTAATGCATCATTTTTTCCATAAATGGTTTTGGTAATCTATATTTTGCGTTATAAAATTTCGAATAGGGTCACCATAGATGTCATTAGAAAGATAAGATTTTGTACTCAGAAAATTACTAGATTATTTTATTTTGTGATGATTTGACTTAGTGGTTTTTTAGTGCGCACCAAAGATGGACATCAGAGAAGAGAAAATAAGTAATTTTTTACAGTTTCTCTTCGATAATGTTTTGATTGTCCATGAGCTAAATATTGCATTAAAAATCGTTTGAAATCACTTGAATTAGATTAAATACAAAAAGAAGCTCGTTGTATGGGTGCAAAACGAGTTTACGCAAGAAAAAAAGTCATTCACCGAACCAAGGTCAATTCAGAATTGACGGTCAAGAAATTTTTGCTCTGTGTCTGATGGGATTGACAGCAAAAATTGGATATAAGTTCTGAGAGCTTTGTTATAAGTTTTTTATGCTTCCACCTTGTAATCCGGACTTTACACCAAATAATTACCCGCCGTTCCTGCCTATGGCAAATGATTTTGCTGCGGTGTATACCGTGATGTGTTTGAAGAACACTTGGAGTAGCCGACTATTTCCCAACATGATGTTTGGAATAGTCGTGAACCTAAACGTTAAGTAGATCCCACTCAGGGTGTCCAAATACAAAATGCGAATAAGCAGAGAAATTTGGGACGCAGAGAAATTTGTTATCAAAGTTATCAAAGAAATCGGTGCATATTTAACTTAAATAAATCCTTCAATGTCAAGCAATAACAGTGAATCCTCTATTGGTTTAGCCAAAAATGTAATAACAGCAAAAAAGCGAAGTAGTTTTTGATCAAATGCATTTTATAGCTTTTTAAGTCGATTGGACGATGTCTGTCTGACTGGCTGATCGACACGATAATTGATGATGGAATTTCTTAAGAGTTGGCACAGCCTGTAAATTGGGGTTATAAATAAGCTATATCGGCCGACTCCTTCTGGTACCTTCCATGCAAATTCATCGATTCTGCAAAATTCAATTTCCTTTCTTAAACTCCTCATACGTAACCAGCAGCAACACACGTTTGTGTCCATTACACTTTTATATAATGTCTGAGAAAATTTTGGGAAAGAATCGACCAATTAATTACACCCCTTCTGGTGCTTCCCCTACAAATAACCGATTTAACCTATATATTTTAGGTCAATTTAGTTTATTAGGTCAGTTCATTAGGTCTGGCAAGGCTGGCAGCTGCTAAATACCTGTCATCTGAAGTGTTATTTATTTAGTGATAGGTTTGTCGTTTACGATTATGGATAATTGAACAACGTGTAAAAATAGTTAAAACTTAATACAAAAGTCGTTATAACACACCTACTGTGCAAGGAATTGGCAAGAATACAAAGAAATGTGAAGAGACGGAAAGTGTTACAGATGTGAACAGACCTGTGCATCATCCTAATGTACGCGCTGTTGAAAATATCGCTTCTGTTAGTTAATCGATTTGTTCTGGCCTGCAATTGTAGATTATTAACTAGACGATATGTGGTTTCAAGAAAACACAACACCGCAAATTTTGGCTTTATTGCATAAGAAGTTTCCGGAAAGCGTGATTTCATATTTTCCCCATGGCAATTGGCCACCAAGACCACGCGATTTGATGCCGTTAGACATTTTTGTAAGGCTGTGGCAAAGACTGTTTTTACGCAGATTATCTTCAAGCTTTGGAGCATTTGAGAACAAACATTCGTCAAGTTACCGCTAAGATACCGCCCGTAATGTGCGAAAAAATCATTTAAATGTAAAATAAAATAAATGCATAAGAAAGTCATTTAAATGTTTATGTGGTTGCAATAAATTCATGCAAATTTAGTATACATTCATCTTTTATTTTTAGTACACGTTCATCTATAGTATGTTGCCACACCTCTTCTGGTACCTCCCCCAGAAATTTACGAATTTTTCGAAATTCAATCATTTTTAGTTAACTTCTAATTAGTATTGCTTTAGATTTCTCCATAAAACCGGAGAAAAATCGATAAAGTATCTGTCGATTTTACCGACATATTCTTACTTTCATATCTTTAAGCGGGTTGTGCCAAACTAGGCCAAATTCAGCACTTATCTTGCGTTTGGTAAATAAATTTTTAAGAATGAAAATAGGCAAAGCTGTCACGCCCACTCTGGTAGTTTCCTCAAAAGATGACCGATGTATGAAAACTTAATTTTCCGCCGCAATCCATAATTCGTAGTTTGATGCTAATTCTATTCTTGTCAATTATATCACTTTATATTGCTGGGTAAAATGTAAACAAATCGACTGAACAGGCACGCCCTCTCTGGTTCCTCCAATACGAATTACCTTATTTAACCAATATATTCCAAATTCGTATTTTTCAATTAATTGCACTATACTGCACTGCCTATCTCCTCAGCAAACACTTATTTCCGACGTGTCGGACGTCTGCAAATTTTCTGAAATTATGTCAGACAATCAGTAGAAATATCTAAAATTCCTGTAGTAATTCAAGCGAGTTTTCTGCACATTGTATTATTATGCGATGTTTCTGCACATTCTCTGAAGGAATTTTTTTTATTTTACATTGTTTTCGTTCAGAAAACAGTACACTGGTGACAATAAATAGAATTCTTATTGTTTTTTCGTTAGTTTTCAAAAATACGTCAGTGCCAAAACAATAAGGTAGTGATTAGCACGTCGAAATTTGAAAAAATGACAAAAAAATTGTTAAAAAAACACCTCGTAGAGGAATTTGTTCATCTTCAAAAAAACATGGACAAGATGCTAATGACCAGTTAACACACAAGTTCTGTTTACTCTATGCCAAACCTCTCAATATGTAGTAGAAGAAATTTTAAATTTTGACAAAGAAATTAAAGATAGCGACAACATTAAAATCTTACTTGTAAGCTTTCAATAACTCTTATAATAATTTATTATTCTTCAATAGTAAAGTTTTTACGTGTACTCTCTTCTTTTTCAGAAAAAAACGTCTTCAATGTCAGCCGCATGACAATGTCAAAAAATTTGTTATTGAAAACTTGAAAATAGTTTTCAGAAATGATCAAATCGCATCAAGATTTTTGTGGGCGAATTTTTCTGCCAAGGGCATGCAATTTCATAAGATTATTAAAAGGTTTGTATTTTTAACGTTGTTTTAGGTTCGCAGCTTTTTCTAATTTTATTTTCTTTCCTTTTTTTTAGATGTTGTACTGGATACAAAACCATGCACAAATACGCCAAATATAGAGGGAAAAATCAAAGCCTTTTTCAATGCTGCAAACGACCGTTTAAATAAAAGGAATAAACGAAAACTAGAATCCGACGACTAATTTCAATTTATTTAATTTAAGTTTTGTAACCTATTTTTTTGATTTATACGCTTTTTTGTAAATTTAAATGTAATGTTCCTTAATTAATTAATGAAGTAATTTAAGTTTTTTTTACATAGTTGTTTTTTTTAATTTATATGCTTTTCTTCTGTGAATTACTGAATTCAAATAATAAAGTAATATAAAAAACATGGGAGATTTTGCTAACCGAATTCTGTATATTTTCGGATGTTTGTTAAGACATTCGTCCAAAATTTATGCAATAAATTGGGCAAATAGTCCGTAAATGATCAGAAAAATCGTAATATTGTCGTACGATTGTTTAGAGAAATGCCAGATTTTACGGACAAAATGTCAGAAAACGATTTCTAAAGTCGGAATATTCTCGGATACTTGCTTAGACTTCATA
The DNA here is from genome assembly GCA_019455685.1 of Philornis downsi. Lineage (NCBI taxonomy): Eukaryota > Metazoa > Arthropoda > Insecta > Diptera > Muscidae > Philornis > Philornis downsi. The sequence continues at coordinate 1,467,889 of JAHXMU010000058.1, read as the reverse complement.
CCGAGTATGTTTAAAATTATTTACAAATATACACATAGTTCCCTCAGAATTCTGACAGAAATCTGTCAGAAAAATTTGCACATTCTTCCGAATTTTTCCAGACAGTTTTTACCGAATTCTTGTCAACCGCCCATACGATTTTCTGTACGTTGTCGGACTGACATCGGCATCAGAATCGGCAACTCGTGCAGAGTGTCTGACAGAATTCTGGCAGAATTCGGAAATAAGTGTTTACTGGTTGCTCACGGTGCCATGTCATACAAATTAGCCTACTTAGAAACAACCAGTTGTCCCTTTACGTTTGACAAGCGATGGACTTAAGAAACTTACAATTTTGTTTCTTCTGTTGTAGACATATTTCATATAATGAATGAATTTATATCTATATATATAAAAATGAATCGTGGTTTGTTCCGATGCTTAAAACTCCAGAACGGCTGGACCGCTTTGCATAAATTTTTGTATATGCGTCTTTGTGGTGCCCGGGATGGTTTAGATTTACAATTCGGTCCAATTGGACAAAGGGGCGTGGTACCTCCCATACAAACAAAAAATTAAAAATCAGTTATTTCTGCTCCTGCTTACGGTATTTAAACAGAATTTTGTATTTCGGTTGAGTGAACATATTTTAAGTTCTTCTGCAAATATAGGCGTTTCTTATTATAATAGACCGATTGGCATGAAACATTTCCAATAAAAATAAAATTTGAAGGCAAAGCAACGTTTGCCGGGGCGGTTAGTTTGATATAAAAAGAACAAAACAATCTGTGACGCAAATTCTGGTGCTACTCACACTTCCGCAGGTACGCAGAAGGACGTTGGGTGAAGGTAGGTCACTTTACTTGACCAAAATTTCTGTATTAGCCTTACTACACCTCACATATACGGTACATAAAATTTACTGAATTGTTCTCTATGATCGAAATATGCTTATTAAACTGATACTCCATTAGAAGTCTCTGGTTGCTTCATTTCCCATACACAATTGCAACTATACACTGCCGCTCACTTGAATAGCGCGACCCTAGTCGTTTAACAATAGTGACTACTATTTAAAGTACACTTTATATAACGATTCAGTTTTTACTTATTTGTTTCTCCCATTTCCACACATCAACTACAAACAAATTCAAGCCAAGGAAGTGGCCCGTTATTTTAATTCGTTCTTTTCTTTTAAATTAGTGAAAAATGTGTTCTTCTTTTTTGGTCCATTCGAAAAGCACCTCGTAGTAGCCAGTATAAGTGTGAATGTCTTTTGCAGATCATCATAAATCAGGTCGGATTACAGTAATTGTGTATAATTGAGTATACAAATGTCGATTTTAAGTAAAATGGGCCAAGTTAAATCCTTGAGTGTCTGGGAAAGATCCAAAATTAAAACCTAGAAGGAGTGCGGACTTTCTATTCATCAAATAGCCAGAAAAACTAATAGAAGTCGCAAAGATATATCGACATATTTACGTGACACCGGAATAATACGAAAGATCGAACAGCAAGTGCCGCAGCAAGCCGCTGACAAGAGGGCTATTCTGAGATATGCCTTAAATTCACACGACTCTGCCGCCAAAATCAAGGAAAAAGCTGGCGTAAGTGCAAATGCATCAACGGTAAAAAGAGTTATTTTCAAAGCAGCACACTTGCAACTCTTGAGACTTAAAAAAGATCCACCGTTACAAAATCTCCGTACGGAAAGTCGCCTTAATTTTTGTCGTACGACTATGACGTGGATGGGGTAGAGAGTGAAATAGAATTATATTTTCCGACGAAAAAAACAAATTTAATTTAGAGGGTCCTGATGGATATAATTGCTACTTCCACGATCTTCGAAAAGAGGAACACCTACTCAATCGATTACTCAGTCGGGATGGTAGAGTTATGGTATGGGGTGCAACCTCTTATTATGGCACAATAGAGCTCCAGTTTCTCTCTGCAAAAATGAATGTGACTTCATACAAAGCCATGCTGGAAAAAGTTTTTCCTGAAGTTAAAAATGTTTTCGAAGAGTTGTAATGGAAATTCCAGCATGACAACGCATCAATCCACGCAGCAAGAATCGTCAAATCATGGATTGCAAGCCAAAATGTTGAGGTTATAAACTGGCCGCCTTACTCCCTAGACTTAAATATTATTGAAATTGTTTGGGGGATGGCTAGTACCCAAGGTGTACGAATCATTCAAGCAATATTCAAGCAAAAGTGAACTCATTAATGGAATTAAACAGGCCTCGTCGTGTATTTTGCTAGACCTAATTAAAAAACTGCATGATTCTTTACCGAACAGAATATACGAATGCATTCTTAACCGGGGCGGAAGCACCTACTACTAAGTTATACTTAAAATACTTATTTTAAAATTAGAAGTAAGCAAACAAAAATACCTTTAATTTTGAATTAATGTTTTCGTGTATAACCTAATTTTTGGTAGGGAAACTATTCATATGTAACAAAAACTAAAATTAAATTTGTGACTTTTTTTGTGCTTAATGTTTCAGTACTTAAATCATTAAAATGAAAGAACATTTATTTTATAGTATTACAGCAAATACGTGGAATATGATTAATGAAAAAGCAACTGATTCGTTATAATTATTATTTTGGGAAAAATCGATCTTAGAAAAATATTTAAAGGAGGTGCTATTCAAGTGAGTGGCACTGTAAATGTTCACTACCTGTCTCAGTCATCAAAATTGATCAATACGTCCCAGATATTTAGATTCTTGGTATATAATAAGACCAATTTCCCTCAATATCATTATTTGCCTTTATAAAATTTTCAACTATTTGCAACTTTTTTTTTATCTGTCATTCATGCCTAATCTTTAAATATATTGTAAAATTTACGAGTTGTAGATCTCTTGTTCACCCACCTAATATTGTAAAACCAAAGCGTATATCAATATTTCGCATCCTCACACAGCTGGACAATGTGGTCATTTGTCACTGGCATCACTTCATCACTTTCCACAGTATTACTGACCATCATATTCTCCATCCCCCCTCCCCCACCCAACACACGCAAATATTTACAAATATTGCATGTAAATTAAATGTTACACGTAGAGGTATTTTTGGTGAATAGCCTAGGATGAGAAGCGAAACTTCAAAGGTGTCCACACCTCCCCGCACACTGAGCATTCTGTTAACACTTTCATTACACGCTCTATTTGCTGACTGCGATATCACATTGTCGTCTTCATCATCATCATCGTCATCACCAACGGCATTGCCGTATTTACCGTCACAAAGTCCTCTTATGCTTCGGTCACTTGTCCTTCTTTTGTTGCCCCGTCACCCGTTGCATGGACATATCATAGTTGTGATTTATTGGACTATATTAAATTTGTCTTCCTCAAGAGTCGCCAATTGGATGGCGGGAGAAAAGGGTCATCCATGGCCCTTAGTCAATGCATGTAAGTAAGCAAGTTCATGTAATTGTTCGTAGTTGGCTGGTCTTTGAAATTGGCTAAAGTATCAATTAGACATAACCTCAATCTTAATATGTGTGAGTCATTCAGAGTGTTCGTGCTAGTGGTATCCTTTGTTCGCTTGCACGCACACACATGGTAACGCACACTTTCTGTTATGAGTTTGAGAACCTCTTATGGTGTGTAAATTGAGATTTTTGAAAGCATTTGATATATTGAAGTGCTTAATTGGCTTTCTTATGATTTAAGGAATTGATTTTTCAATGTTATGACCGTCGTTATGGTCTTTCTTCTTTCTCTAGCATTATTACTGGGCCATTTCATGTGTCGTCCTGCTTGCTGTTATAAATGCATCGTCCTGGATAGGATTAAAAATTTATGATTTTCGAAAAAGGAAAAAAGAAACAAAATAACGCTCAATGAGTACTGCAGTTGTAGTTGCAGTGGGGTAAAAAAAATGTGGATTCTTAAGAGAGGAAGATTCTAGATTAATGAAAGCATAAGGATCTGTTACGGTAAATACGGTCGCCTTCATATATCTGACGAATACTTGCAGTAGCCGACTATTCGATAAGTCTAGTAAGAGTTAGCCAACATGATTTTCGGAATAGTCGTTAAGTAGTAGGTCCCACTTAGTGTATCTACCTACAAAATGCATATAAGATTTTATTTCATGGGATGCAGGGAAATTTTTATATCAACACATTCGTTACTTCTCGCAAAAAACAAATTTATGAAATTGCAAAGTTCATAAATTCAAGTACATTTGGGAATAAAATTCATAAAAGTGTATTTTCAAAAATAAAAATTTCCATCAAAATCAATTTCACTATTTCAGAAAAAACACAAATCAAACAATTTTGTATTCGCATTAAATCCTCTTCTCTGTTGGCAAATATTTTACCATCGAGCCATTTTTTCTAGTTTGGAAGTTGAAAATAGTCCGTCAATCTTTAATTCATTAATTTTGGTCATCGCATCGGATGTGGAAACTGGAGCTTTGTCTTGAGGAAACAGCACTTTCTTTTTCCCCAAATGCGACATTTTTCCATAATTTCATCATCTAAACGCTGCAATAAATTAGCGCAATACACTTCGTTGATGGTTCTTTTCTTTCTGAAGATAATCAATACAAATAATCCCGTGCGCATCCCAAACAGCAGACGCCATGACCTAGCTTACAAATGGAACCGCCGTCGCCTCCTTTGGACACGATTCTCTCATTCCAGCCCATTGCTTTGACTATTCCTTTGTCTCAGGTGTAAAGTTGTGGACCCATGTCTCATTTTGCATAATTTCTTCACTTAAACGCTGCAATAAATTATTTGAAGATAATCAATGAAAAAAGTCCCATGCGCATCCCAAAAAATAGACGCCATGGAACCGTCTTCGCCTTCTGTGGACACTATTCTCCCATTCCAATCCACTGCTTTGACTGTTCCTTTGTCTCAGGTGTGAAGTGGTGGACTTATGTCTTATCCATGGATATGAACCGACGCAAAAATTCGATTTTATTGCGTTCAAAGATCACCAAACACTCCACTGAAACATCCTCACGACACTGTTTTTGCTGTATTGAAAGCAAGCGCGGCACTCATCTTGCTCACAGTTTTCTCATCTTCATATATTCAATCAATATACGCTTTAGAGTACTGTTTTCAAATGCCTATCCTCTCAGCTAGCTCACGCACCTTTCAGCTGACGATCATCCTATACCATTTTGTGGATTTTCTCAATCGTGTCTGGCGTGGAGACCTTAATTGGCCGACTACATCGGGGTTCGTCTTGGCAGGACCTCCAGCCTTGTTTAAAGTGTGCTACGTAATATTTTACAGTCGTAAAAGATTGAGCAGACCCACCCAGAGTAGAACCTCATTCGGCTTTAATATCGGTTGGATTGAGTTCTTTCAAATGGAAAGATTGAATTACATATTTCCAGGGATTTAATGGTAGCTTGACTGTCAGAGAATATGTTAATCCTTACAGTGCAAAGGGCGTTATATCCCAGCCATTCTGCCACTTCCGTATATGTAAGATATATCTGTGGTCACAACCCGTAGCAGCCTAACTCGAGTTAGGACACAATTGAGTTATTAGCACCATCGTATTCAGCGTATCTAAATTTATTTGCTCTAAATTTTTTATGTTTGTATCTCTTCTAGGAAGGCAATTAATCATAAAAAATCTAATAGCTTAAGTTATTTTTCTAAATGACTGTTTTGGCATAACTGCCTAAGTCAATTTAGGATTACAACAAATATAAACATTATTTTTTCATCAGTGCCTAAATCAACTTAAGTCGGTAATCCAAAAAAATAAAGATACAATTTTATTTTCCTAACTTGAGTTAAGCTCTTATTCCGAATTACAATTTCGTTTTTTGATAAACATAAATTGAGTTAAGGTCTTTCTCCAAACTTAAAGTTTTTTATTTAATCTGGAATAATAGCCTAACTCAACCTGAACTTTTTGACTTTCTTTCGTTCAACAATTCATAAGAGCCTAAGTGTCTTTATCGATAATATATTTTTACTGGGAGAATAAACAACTATTTTTTGTTAACAACTAAGTAAAGAAATTCGTTTCCTTGGAATCTGTAGCAAAATTTTCCAAAAAACACCTTCTCCTGATTTTCTGTGAAGATTCAAAACTTTAAACTCCTGTACTGAAAATATTGAAAAACAGACTTAGGCTGTTATGGGTTGTGACCACAGATATGTACTTTAGAAAATGTGATTTTATTCTTTAAATTCTTTTATTCTCTGTTAATTTTATTTTTTTTTTTTTTTTTTTTTTTTTTTTCTTCATTCATTTTCTTTATTGGATCTTTCGTATGAAATTGACAATATGTATTCAAATCTTAATCCTATCTTAAACTAAAGTATCCTGCCATTGCCGGATCTTGTTTTTGGCGAACAGATCTGTTATCACCGGACCAAGTCTAGCGTGTCCTTTCTTTTTAGCCGTATATGGCCGGGAAAATGCTGAAGGTTTTGAGCGAGTGGGTTTGAGTGGGAGGACAACTTCGATATATATGACCTGCTTAATTTTTTCATTTCCTCGGAAATATAAGGAATGTTTAAATCTTTGTGTATGTTATCATTCCTAACATACCATGGGGCACCACAAATTTGACGCAGTATTCTTGACTGTCTTCTCTGCAGTTTATTTATGTTAGAAGCCGATGCCGTTCCCCACAACTGGATGCCGTATGTCCATATTGGCTTCAATATGGTTTTGTAGATGGTGATTTTATTTTCCAAACTGAGAGTAGACTGGGAGCCAATAAGCCAGTGGAGTTGAGCCATTTTTAATTTCAATTGTATGATTTTTGAGTCAATGTGATTTTTCCAGGTGAGACGTCGGTCAAGGTGAATACCCAAATATTTGACATGGTTATGAACGGGTATGGTACTACCGTGAATAGTGAGGGCTGGGCAATTGTTCTGTCTAAGAGAGAATGTAACCTGTACACTCTTAGTGGCATTTACTTTTATCTTCCACTTTTCGAGCCAAGATTCTAATGTGTGTATATGAGACTGCAGTTGTCTAGAAGCCATTAATGGGCAAGTGCTAGTGCTCATGAATGCAGTGTCATCAGCGAAAGTTGAGGTTTGAATTAGGGATTGCACAGGCATGTCAGAGGTGTAGATGGTATATAGTATAGGGCCTAGTATACTGCCCTGAGGAACTCCTGCTGAAACTTTTCTTTGAGTTGAAACAGAGTCTTTCGATTTTACTACAAAAGATCGATCCTTCAGATAGCTCTCCAGGAGCTTATGGGTATTTGCCGGTAGAAAAGAGACTATTTTGTGAATAAGGCCTTCATGCCACACTTTATCAAAGGCTTGGGAGATGTCTATAAAGAGAGCTGAGCAATATTTCCGATCTTCGAAAGTTTTTCTGATCTGGGTTACTATACGGTGTACTTGTTCTGTCGTTCCATGACCCTTGCGAAACCCAAACTGGTGCGTGGGTATTACCTGGTTTGCTTCAATATAGGGGTACAATATTTGGAGAAAGATCTTTTCAAACAGTTTAGATAAAATAGAGAGTAAACTTATGGGTCGATAGGATGTAATTTGTGACAGTTCCTTTCCAGGTTTTGGGATCATTATTATTTCAGACAGCTTCCATGATTGAGGAAAGTAACCAATTCGAAGTATAGCATTAAATATAAATAAAACTAATTTGAGGATATTGTGGGGGAGTTCTGAAATCATTTTCGCTGTTATTTTATCGTGTCCAGGAGATTTATTCATTTTCAACGAGAGAACATTTTTCTTTAAGAGAGATAGACTTATTTTCATTGGATTTGTGACCATTGGGCTAATGATCGTCGGATTCACACGAGAGATTGTATCGTTAGGAGTAAATACTTCTTCCAGATGATCAGCAAATTCTTTTACTTTTTCATCACTACTCCTTGCCCAACCTCCATCTTTCATCCGTATTGGAGACTCCTGTGTTATAGGACGCTGTAGTTGTCTTATGGCCTTGTACAGGCTATAGTTAGTGTTTTGTGTGGCTCCTAGACGAGATAAATAGCACGCTTCGGAGATTTCTTTTTTTTCATCCAGAGTTGACCTCAGTTTTGACTTGCACTGGTCGAGACGAGCTTTGAGGTAGGGAGATCTGTGCTTTTGCCATCGTCTTCTCGCTTTCCTTTTCTCTTTAATTAGAGATTCAATATGACATGAGGAGTCATTTTTTGTTGTAGCATGGACCTTGTGCGGAGTTGCCAAGTTTGCGGCAGTTGTCATTGTGGTAGTGAGGACGTTGATGGCAGACTGAATTTCATCTGGTGTTTTGAGAGAAAAGTTTTGCCACAGATGAGAGCTTATGTACATCTTGTATCTCAACCAATTTGTATGCCTGTTTGGAAAATGGTAAGAGATTTCCGGGTTCAAGGGAATGTTAAATACTGTGAGAATTGTGGGGGAGTGGTCGGATGAGAGGTCAAGGGAAGGAGTAACGATGATGTGTTCTCTTGTTATGCCCTTCATAACTGCAAAATCTATGAGATCGGGTGTTTTATTGAGATCCGTGGGCCAGTATGTTGGTTCACCTCCAGACAAAACTTTTAGGCCTGAACTCGATATAGCATTCAGCAATTGCCTGCCCCTGGGGTTGACGAGTCTAGACCCCCAGAAGGTATGTTTAGCATTGTAGTCTCCGGCTGCTATAAACTTGTCGCCAAGAGTAGAGAAAAAGTGTGAAAACTGGTCTTCGCTTATAACATATTTGGGAGGGCAGTATATGGAAGAAACTATTATGTTTAATCCAGTTAGTGCAACTGAAGTGGCTTGTATGTGATCAGTTTTATATTCGCGTAGAGGGAAGTGCTTTACCTGATCATTAATTATTGCAGCTGTTCCTCCACAAGCTCTGCCACTGGGATGTTTTGTAAAAATATAGAAATTTTATAAACTAAACTTATAGATTATATTGTTAAAAATTTCTGTAATAGAATTATTGTTATGATCTATATTATCTCTCTTCATTTTGTTTCTAAGCAGGTGATGCTATACTAAAATTAATGCCAGCCTCTAATTCGGAAATTATATTTTTTGTACTGCAGAAACCATATTCTACTAAGTGTCATTCTGACAACTTTGGTTTTAATCATTAAGTCAATCACACAACTTTCTAAGATGAATTTGCTGTATTATCCAATGAAAATATCTGTAATATTAACATTAAAGTATACAATATCATTAATGTTTTCTAAACAAGCAACACTCAATTTTTGCCCGCCGTATCTTTAAGCGACTTTAGTCGGTGTTTACTCTGTGATGCAGCCACCTTGCGGGAACCTCTTCTTATTCACATCCTTGCGATGTTTTTAATTACATCTTCGCGGTTAATTTTGGTGCAACCAAAGAACACAAAAACTGTCATTAACACTCATACTCGCACAAAGGAAAGAGAGCAAATAAAGGAAATAGTAACGAAGAGTAACCGGTTAACGATAATATCCCTCACCTTAAGTCCTCTGTGGGAGTATCTTTTTGAAAAAACGACAACAGCAACAACACTTTCCGCAGTCTTCCTTCCAATGAGCACTTATTTCCGTAAATACCCCTTATTTACTTCGTTATTGCCACATTAAAGGTGAAAATTAACAAAAATGAAAGAAAATGTATCGAAAGACATTGTGAGGCCAAAAAAAACGGGAGAGGGAGTGGCATGTGGGAAGGCAAAATATTTTCTGGTGGAAGACAATATCCTTTGGTGTTTATCATAATGTTGCCGCAAATTGCACACAGAATACACACACACGCACATACTGGAAGCTTGCAAGTGAAGCTGCCCACAGTTACAACGTTCCATAATAACCAGTGTCATCTTCCACATCGCCTTGAGTGGAGAAGGGATAGAAGAATGTCCTGGTTTCCTCATCACCAAACGGCGATTTAATTGTTAATGGCCACGTGACTTTTTATGGTGAGAATGAAATGTGGCGGGTAATTAAACCAACTGAAATTGCAAAATTATTGTTGTCGGCTGTTGGGTTGTTGTTGTTGTTTTGCTAAAGGATTGTCATCCTATTGCAAGTCCTTGTTAACTTCATGTTGCAAAACTTTTGATCACAAAACACCTCGAAGTGTAGTCGAACAATATTGCTTAAGGGGCAGTTAAAATGAAATTTAAAGTTTTGTTTTTGGAAAGTATTTGACGTGTCGGCACAGTGGGCCAACGTTTAATGATGTATTTGGAAACCAGAAAACCCTTACCCAGAGGGTTACATGATAAACAAGGAGTATTAGCTGAGCTTTATTGGGGTTTGAATGAGCAAATTTGTAAAAAAAAGGCCAAGGAAAGACAAGCTCATGGATTTTGCACCACGGCAATGCGCCATCTCACAAGGTTATCATCTAGAGTAAATTTTTGGCCCAAAACACAACAAAATGTCAAAGAATAATTACCGTATTCACCTGATATGGCTCAGGCCAACTCTTTTTAATTCCAAACTCGAATAAGCAATTCGATGTTCCCCCTTTTTCAGTTAACAGGAGACATAAAGAAAATTCGCTATGAGAACTGATGTCTTTTCCCGAAAATGTGTTTGAAAAATGTTTGGATGATTAGATTCTTCATTGGCAAAATTGTATTATTTCAGAAGGCGTGATATAACAAACGCGATATAGTAAAGGCGAAGGCGATAAAACAAAGTTGACTAAATAAGAGATAGTTTGTGTTTTATTGGCTAATTACCTGTATTTTTTACATAAAATGTGTTAATATATGGAGAGGATGGTTCTATTACAAGTTGGTGCAATATTGGAGATCGCAGGAGTTCGGAAAAGGACATTTTTCATGATCTTTTCTACATGTTTAGCCTTTAATAGTCTTTAATTCCAAATATTATACTGTGATAATGTGAATGCATTGGAAAGAGTCATCTTAACTCATTCACTGTTTTAATAGATCGCAGAAATACCAATTTCTACAGGAATAATCAGTCAAATCCATATGTAATTACTGGATAAATGTCAATTTTTACTGGAAAAAACGGACCAAGTTGATATGCCGTATATGAGAGGAGTACGCTCGCTTATCTGGTAATAAGTAAGTACTTTACATTCTTCACTATCAACCACAGCTGTCGCAAGCTGGTGAAATTGGTACAGTGGCAAAATTTTGATCACAGGAGTTCGGTATATTTAGCGTTTACAGTAATTTTTGAATAATTCTATTAATTGTTCGTTAAATAAAAGCGATGCATGGTAGTGCTTGATAAATGGGAAAAAAGATCACGTCGCACCAAATGAGTCACCCTAATTATCTTATTAAAAAATTCTATAAAATATGCACATTTTTCCTATAGATTTTCAGCGAAAATTCGTATTTTTAATATTCCTCAATAACCACAATTATTGGAATTTTTACACAATATCGCCATGCCAATACATAACATGACAATATTATTGAAAAGAATTTGGGATAATTCCCATTTTTCTAAAGGTGGGTTCAGTCCTTATATCGAAAAGTTTTCTCTTATCATAATATCATTTGTTTATACGAAATTTGCTGGTCTTAGCTCAAATAATGCGTGTGCCTTCAACAGAACGTTGCCGAAATTTACGAAACGAAATTTCTGCTGAAGAAACATGTGTAATGTTGCAAAGAGTTTTCGGTGAACAGACTTTATTGGAATGAAATGTTTACAACCGGCAGAAACAGTTCAAAGAAGGCCCAAAGAAGACAAAGAAAAATCATCAATTAACAACTTCGGACCTTGTTAATGATAATGGCATTTCAAATGGATCAGTTACTTTTGTTTTAAAACAAATTTTGGGTCTTAGACACATAAAATCTCCATTGGTATCAAAAACGCTTAATTTTTCGAAAAAGCCCACCGTGTTAAAATCTTTGAAGATATGATTCCCCAGCTTCCAGTATGTTACATTATTATTACCAGCGATGAACGTTGAAAACAATCGACCAATCGAGTGAATTTTTGGCAAGGATGAAGGTAAACTGAAAAGATCTAATCAAAGTCGTTGAAAAATCAATATTATGCTGGCAGTTTTCGTCGATTACAGTGGTTTTGTGCGTTATGAGTTTCTTCCGTTGAACTAAGCTATCAATATCGAATACTATTTGAGTTCGTCTTTTACGTGAAGCTACTCACAGTACGAGGCCGGACATATAGGCAGGCATTTCAAGCCACTATAATGTGCACACATTGTATGGATTGTTCGTCAGTTTTTTTTTTTTTTTTTTTGCAAATTATGGAAGTAATATCGCTCCTCAAAAATGTTACCACTGATTTAATATCGTGTGAACCCTGGGTAATTCCTAAGCTCAAATGTCTACTCTGGGGGCGCTGAAGAGATTTAAGGCGATCCGTAGTTCCCTCTGAAGGCCATACCGGCAATGGAATAGATCTGGATGACTAAAAATTTTTTGAAAAAAAAAAAATAATAATAATAATAATAAAATAAAAATTGGAAGTTAGTAAGAGGGCGGTCCCAAAACTAGCCGACACGAAGTATAGATGGTGTCAGTATTCTGAAAAAAAAACCATTATTTTGGTGAAATGTGGTAACTTCATAAAACATGTAAAGATGGAAAAATTGGTCACCGTTGTGTAATTCAATATTTCGATTTGAAAGGCCTCAACCAATATTAAAGCCGAGCTAGATTCAACTCTTGAGGAGTCTGCTCAATCTTTCACGAATCTAGAACATTGGGTAGCAGAGTTCAAAAAAGGCTGTACGAACTGCAAAGACGAACATTGTAGTGGTCGACCAATTGAAGTGTCCGCGGCAGACACGGTCAAGAAAATTCACGAAGTGGTATTGGATGATCGTCGGCTGAAGGTGCGTAAGCTAGCTGAAAAGGTATTTATTTGAAAAAGTGCTACACATCGAGATTTGGGGATGAGAAAGTTGTTCGAAAGATGGGTGCCGCACTTGCTTTCAATAGAGCAAACACACAGCAACACACAGCAATGTGAAGAGGTCTCAGTAGAGTGTTTGCCGATGTTTCATTGCAATATATCCGAACTTTTTCGTCGATTAATAACCACGGATGAGACATGCCGTTGCCACTTTACACCTGGGACGAAAGAACAGTCGAAGCAATGGACTGGAGGAGGCAGTCCACTTGCAGGCAAAATCATGACGTCTGTTTTTTTGGATGCCTATGGGATTATTTTTTTTGAATATCTTCAAAAATGAAAAACCATTAACGGCAATGCTAACGGCTATGCTAATTTGCTGCAGCATTTGGGTGATGAAATTATGGAAAAATGCCGCATTTGACGAAAGAGAAAGTGTTGTTTCATCAAGACAAGTGTACGTGTAAACATTTACTATTGCGATGGTCAAAATTAATGAACTAAAATTCGATTTGCTTCATCACGCACCTTATTCGCCAGATTTAGTTCCCCCGGGTTATTTTTTATATTCATACTAGAAAACGTGGCCCGGTGGTAAAAGATTTGCCAACAATGAAGACGTGAAGTCTGTGGTTAGAGGCTATTTTGCGAAGTTTGACAGTTCTTACTATAAACAGGGTATAGAAGCCATTGAATATCGGTAGAAAAAGTGTATCGAGCTAGAAAAATATTATGTTGAAAAATACAGAAAATTTTTTCAAAATATTTTTTGCGTCTTTTTTGTTAGGTGGGCTAGTTTTAGGACCGCCTTCGTTTTATGATTTGATTTGAGTGTGCATGAAAATAGTGTGTATTTAAAATAATAAGTAAGTAAACTTCCTCGTATAATTTTCTTACTTATTTTAAGTAAGCAAATACTTTGCTTCATACGGAGACTAATTATGCTCAATTTGACTTCGTTTTAAAATTAGTTTAATTTTTTGAGTGTGTCATGTTGATTATGAAAAAAATTTGTTTACTGTATCACACAGGGTGTTCCATTTTTTGGTTTCAAAAGTTGCATTACTATTGGGCTCTATTGGATTGTGGTATTTCTGAATTGTTATATACTTTGGCAAATGAACTATGATTGGGCAATTTGGAGTATGCTTTGCTGTGTGAACTATTGTTAGATATTTTTGCCGTTGCATTATTATTGGGATCCATCCATTGAATTTTCTGAATTGGAATATACTTTGCTGGGACCTGTTGGATTATGGAGTTTTCTGAATTGGATTATGCTTTGATGGATAAACTGTGCTTGGATAACTAGGAATATGCTTTGCTATGTGGTCTATAAGTGGATAATTTGGCCGTTGCTATTGGGATCTATTGGATTGCGGAATTTGTGAAATTGGAATTGCTGAATTGACTGCGTAAAATACTTGGTGAGTATTTTGAATATTTCTTTTATGATATGTCATATGTGGGGTTAGTCTGTCGTTCGCTTATTTTTTGGGAAGGTGTTAGGTTACTATATATATTTCTTCTTTTTCAGGTATTTAAGGTATTTCAGGTTTCTTGATGTGAACTTTTACCATAAATTATCTGGTTTAAGATTTTTGTGAATTTTTATCATGAATTTATCTGGTTTATGTATTTTGTGAACTTTTATCGTGGATTTCTTTAGATTAAATTTCTCTAGATTATGTTTTTTTTTGACCGACATTGACGAAGCCTGCTTATGAGTCCTTTATTTTTGTTTTAATTATCATTTTCAGTTTTATTCTTTCTGGTAGATTTAGTCTATTTTTTATGCTTTTTAGCAATCTGATTTTAATAGTTTCGCTCTGGTTTCTAACCTTGATTTTGCTAATTCCGTTTTGTTTTCTGATTTAGTGATTTTTTCACTGATCTGATTTTGATAATTTTCACTCTGTTTTTAATCCTGTTTTTGCTACTCAACTTGATTTCGTTAACTTCACTTTGTCGTTTTAATTTTGCTAATTGATTTTCGCTAATCTGATTCTACTAATTTTCACTTTGTTTTCTAATTTTCTTCGCTTTATCAATCCAATGTTGCTAATTGATTTTCACTGATTTGATTTCTACTTCACTTATCGTTCTAATTTTGCTAATTGATTTCCACTTTGATTTCTAAGTCTGATATTGATATTCAATTTGATTTCGCTAACCTCACTTTGCCGTTCTAATTTGGCTGATTAATTTTCATTAATCTGAAATCGTACCTTAACTTAATTTTGCTAATTTTATGGACTATTTTCACTTATGATCCACTGAGTGGTTCGAAAGCCGGATTGCCGTGATGTATGACAGCCCTCATAACCATCGTATTTGACCTCCAGAAGTATGGGTGGGACCCTGGAACCTTTTTGTTTTGTGCTTGTAATAACACAACCATTCCACTATTGATCATTACTTGCAGTTTACTGTTTATGTTCAATTTGACTTCATTTTGACTCAAAATTAGTTCCATTTTTTGGGTGTGTCATGTTGAATATGAAAATATTTTTTTACTGCATCACACAGGATGTAAATTTAAATAAAGTGCACATAAAGCTCTGATTTCGATGAAGCTTTCATTTCATTACAATGCTTGGACCTTGCCGTTGTGTCCGAAATACAATGTCATTTAGATGACCGCCTCTGAATTGGTTGCAGGCGTGGTTCCTCTTTATGTAGTTTTCGAAAAAAAAAACGTTCCAATGACGCTTCCAGACCATAATGCCCACCAAACAGTCACTTTTTCCACAATCACTTCTCTGAGCCCCATATGCGATAATTTTGCTTGTTGACGTAAACGCTGAATGAGAAATGCGGTTTATCACTGGAAAAACATTTGTTCGGTTGAAAGCCCATATTTGAATCACTACTTTTGTAGTAAGTTTGAGCTATTTTTTAAGTTAAATATAACTTTTTAAAATTTTCCACTGAATCCGTTATAACTTTTGTGTCCCTCGACGAAAATCATGAACTCGAATCGATTCAATATTCCAAATTATTAGATGTCACATTTGAAAATTATCAGTACGACGATTTGTAATAAACTACAACCCCTAAATATAAATAAATATTAATTTTTTCAAAATACAGGTTTAAAAATTATCGTTTTCACATTCATAATCTCACTGTAGTTTCCCATTTCATCATATGAATGTGATCCTTTCAGTCCCATTGTGCATTTCGTAACTGCAATGTGGTTGTTACGTTTACGTCGAGTTAATGAGGCGTTAAAATTGAAATCTGTTGCTTGTTGCATCTACACCAGTGGCGGTGTGGCAGCGTTTATGTGCACTTTGTTGGCGTTTGTTGTTTTGTTTCCCCAATAAAAAGTAATCAGAACTAACTTTGGCAATTGTTTTTGTCAGTCGCCAGACCGATGCAACTAAAAGTGTTAGACCAGACCAGTTTGCTGTTGCTGATTTAAACCAATTTTTATAGCAGCTGTTTACACCTGTGTCTGTGGCGTTGCATTGGAGTTCAGCCACAGAAACCTGGAAACCGTTTAGACCATTGTCAGATACGAGAACGCAGGGGACGGGCACTGCCGCAGCATTTAATGACGAAATTATTATTAATATGCGTGAGAGATAATCTTCGCTTAGAGGCGTTTGCGACAGGAGAGCCGTGAAGGCTCCGTACATTGCATTTACCACTGGCAGTCAGGATGTAAACCACGTCTCATCTTTATAGTTTTTTTTTACGTTCGCATTCGCTTCTTAACTTGTTGGTTGGTAATTTAGATTTTTTTCTACTCCTGCTATTGTTGCCTTATAAATGCTGGCCATAAAATTAAATTGCCATAAATTTGTTGTTGTCCGTGGGTAATTTCTTTCATTGCGCTGCGGTCCGTGCGTTGCCTACCTTCAATTCGTCCTCTGCAGAGAAGCCATTAACTTCTAAGGTAATTCGTAGCGTCTGGGCAAAGTTTTTGTTTATTTGTTTTCTCAATTCGCCTATTGACGTGATATATTTCTTAATTTTTATGTAAATTTCCATTGTAACAGATGGCTTTAAAGTTAGCCAGAAAGGAGTTTAGAGAAACGAAAACAGTGCTAATTTGAAAAGTCTAAAGGAAGATGTTCGTTTTTGTGTTAATGTGTTTAAATGAAATAAAATTGAAGTCTAACTTTAGTCATAAAGTCTGGTTTTGTTTGAACATTGTTGCATAAACCAAATTGGTAAACTTTCAAATATATGATTTTTATTTGTTGGGAAAAAAATATTTTCTGAAAAGCTTTAGAAATGAAATACGCAAAATACACGCATACAATGCTATAGATTCGAACTTAATGAACAATATTTGCGACAGAAAACAGTAATGATAGAATATTTTATAATAATTAAATTCGACTTCGAAAATATCTTTTATTTTACTGTACTGAATGAAAGGTTTGTTAAACGATTTGGGAATGAGAGACCAATTTTGGGCGATGATAGTAAATTGGTAGCAAACCGGACAAATCGCTACATTCGGCGTTATATTAAATAAATGTTTTTTATATTTGGCGTATAGCGTTCAATAAACACTTTTTTCTAAATAGACCAATTTTTGTGTCGGTTTTACGACACTTGCATTTTAAAAATTAAATTTTACATTTTACCCACTGCAGTCAGAATGAGGGCGGCCTCAAAACTAGATGTTGTCCGCAGTTTGAAAAAAATATATATTGGTGACAAGTAGCAACCTTATAAAACATATGTTTTAAGTTTCAAGGCGCCACGTTGTTTAATATTTTTATCTGAGCCAGTAAAAGTAAACTATTTCAGTGAATTTGTAAACATGAAAAAAAAAAAATTGACCAATATTTCAAATAGAAAAGTGTTAGTCCAACAAATATCAAAGCCGAGCTAGATTCTACTCTGAGGGATTCGATTCCTTAGTTGTGTACAAACCGTGCTAGTTGTGTACGAACACCGTAGTGGTCGACCAATCGAGGTGTCCACGCCAGATACGGTTAAAAAAAATCTAAAAAATGGTATTGGATGATCGTCGGCTGAAAGTGCGGAGCTAGCTGAAATGATAGGCATTTCAAAAAGTGTTACATATCGTACTTTGATCAAAGATTTGAAGATTAGAAAGCTGTATGCAAGATGGGTGCCGCACTTGCTTCCAAAAGAGTAAAGACAGTGTCGTGAAGATCTTTCGGTAGAATGTTTGGGAATGTTTCTATGCAATAAGCCCGAATTTTTGTGTTGATTTATAACCATGGATCAGACATTGATCCACCACTTCACACATGAGATAAAGAAACAGTCAAAGCAGTGCACTGGAATGGGAGAATCGAGTCAAAAGAAGGCGAAGGTGGTTCCATCTGCAGGCAAGATCATGGCGTCTATTAGAATTGTTTCATCGATCCCCTTATCAGCCAGATTTAATTTACTCTGACTATTTGCTATTTCCAAAATTTGCGATTGATGACTATCTTAAGGAGTTTGGCAGTTCTTACTGTAAACAGGGTATAGAAGCTATAGAATATCACTGAAAAATATGTCGAGCTAAAAGGAGATTATATTGAAAAACAAAGAATTATTTTCCCAACTTTTTTGTGTTTTCTTTGGGACAGCCCTCGCATTACTTATTCATGGGTTCTGCATATAGAATGGGCGGATGTAGTAATGGAATAAAATAGGCGATGTGTGAGTTCCCAACGAAATTGTTCCTTTATTTAAAAGTTCCAGGTATACTTTTACTTACGGTATGGTATGGTATGGTTCCAATGGGTCGAATTGATCTATTCAGCTGAATTTGAGCAAGGAGCTTCACAGACAGGTTGGGGGCATTGACACTTCAGAAAATCTCACATGAAAAACTCTAGCGGTGTCAAATTACACAGCCTTGAAGGTCAGTTCACGTCACTTTCGCTAGAGATTAACACACGCTCACGTAGCTTTAATTGGGCTAAAATAAACTATCACTTAACTGTAGCATTTGCCATTGACTGCTAACGATACACACACCAACGTCGTTTTTGAAGAATCATGCAGCCGGCCCAAAATCCGTAAGAACGGCAAAGTGTCTTGCGTCCCACAGATGAAATATGAGAGAGTTTATCATATTCTCTGAGCTTGCATGCATTCTATTTTTAGATTCACTTAAAGGGATCTGCAGAGTTCACGGGAGTTTTTAAAGAGTCTCGCTGGGAAGGTCTTACCCACGATGTGCTAATCACACTGGGCGTATTAAAATACAATGCGATTTTCTTAACTAGGACTACTTGGGAATAGGAGCCGACAATTTTAAAAGCAAAGTACCGCAAATATTAGCCCTTTCTGTCAGCCAGAAAATACAACCGTGTGATGCTGCCGCTAGAGGTCCAACACCAAATGATCAGGCCGGAACCCCGTCCTAAAGCCTCCTGATCCCCACATTACCGAATTGACCGGTGGGAACTGCGCCACCAAACTATTGTCAAATTGTGATTTTTTTCGCCGCATTTTAAAGGCTAGGTCGCCTTCCATCAGAAACACTGGAAAATTTTATATACATACAGATGCGGAGACGTCAGCTAGATGGAACGATCGATACTACATTGTAAGGATGCAGCATCATCACCGCTGGGGGCGGGGAAAAACTTCAAACTCCTTCGGCTCGGAGACTACGAACGGTAACAATGTGATACCGAGCTGGAGATCCCGTCCGTGTGGATTTTCGTCACATTGGGTACTAAAAAAGGTCTCTGGTCAGACCTCGTAGCTGATCTACTCCCAGTTTTAACCGCTTGCGGCCCAGCAACTGGTCCCCTGCAACGAGAAGCAGCTGCCGAATATCAAGTTGAACAAGATTGTGGGATCAGCCCGATCTAACAGTTTTGCAGCCACTTAACCGCTTGATCAGACTGCCTTGAAAAGGTTGACAGACTTACTCCCTACAACTACGTCACAGTGGCCCTACATCGAGCAAACGCTATAGAACCAAACTCCGTTCCCTGGCCAACATGCCTTGGGCAGAGAGCATGTAACTGACCTAAATGTCACTAATCTTTGGAGGTCTCTTATCTGTATATTTGTGTAAGGGACATTCGTACAACAAATGCCGTCAGTCTTCCGAAATTGCACGACTCGCGATTGGACGTTGCTCTCTTATGCTGAATGGGACTTACAGTTTAACCACGATTCCGAACGTCACAGTTTGAGAAACATTTATCGGATTTATCGATTTATCGACTACTTAAAGTGTACGTCAGAGTGACGGCGTCTCAAATAATCATAGGTGGCTCTATGTAAGATTGAACCCTGCGTTTACTAAGTTAGGGTTGTCAGCCAAAACCCATACCAAACTGTAAGTTTTTGTGTATCCATTGTGAACTTCTGAACCTCAGTCTGATTTCAAATATTGCACTTTTGTTTGTTAACATAGTGACTCATCAAAAAATTTACCTCGCCACCAAAGGTGAGTTTACGATAAAAAATAGGTGTCCTCTCCAAAACGCTTCCAAGCCCAGTTAACGAATAAACGTCATTGTCTCCGATCTGCTGGGTTAGTTAGATCTTGTACGTATTATCTTGTAATGCGCCATGTTGAAGTTTACAAAAGTCCAAGATCTTGTTCACGTCGAGAAATTGACTACATCCGATTAAATTTTCACATCGTAAAGTTCTACATCTGGCAATACCATAGCCGTAATATGCTAGCGGTTTTGAATCACAAGTCTTTTTAGGTGAAAATATCGAGCGTCATACATATGTCACAAATTTTGAGTTAGTTCTTAAATTTGATTAATCTGCGTGTAATGCAAGGCTGATTTAAGTAGGAAAAGTTCTCGACAGCAGTTTCAGAAGCTTAAGAATGGTAATTTTTGCCGTCGAAGACAAGGAATTTAGCGGTAAATCGAAAGTGTATGAATTGGAATCATTACTGGAGTAATATTTATGCCAAATGCAAGAATAACTTGCAACTTTTTTAGAAGTGGCTCAACTCACAATTTCATAGGAAACGATTCAAAATGAGACGAAAGTGTTGAACGTTCATATTGCATATGTGAAACATCATTTGAGGCCAACTATCGTTAGTTCTACTCCGATGAAAAAATCACCTTCCTTCATTCAGTGGCTGCCACCTCAATGTTTGTTGACGACCTCCGAGAAGTTGAGTAATCGGCAAGCTTCAGAATCTTCGGTAAAAATTTAATAACAAAATAGAATGTGAACGAAATCTTTACTGGTTCTCTCTATGGAAAAAAAATTGTTTGAGGTCCAGCTGGGCACTAAAGGAAAAGTTTGGGCACCACCACTGAGCACCACCACTGTTGGAAAAGCCTCTTCTTATACGGGATAATCAAATTGTGTAGTGGCTGTTCAACCTAGGAATATGTGGTGTAAGTTATAAGATTTGTGTGAGGGGTGGCAAGTTGCTATCTGGTCAATTTTTTAAAGTTTTCCCATAATAAAAAAAAATTCCAAATCTATTCACTATTATAAGTCCATATAATAGAGAAAAATCTAAGATGCTAAAAAAAAAGTTTTGTTAAATTTTGGAAATTTCGCCAATTTGTATAGGTGTGTCAATACTGTCTATATTTATTCTCAGATCTTGCTCTACCAAACCCCAAAATCACACCAAATTTGACTGAATTCAGCGCAATTAAATAATAGATTTGAATCCGCGAATATACGAATAAACAAAATTGTTCATTTGTGCGGGGCGTACCAGGAGGTCTGCGTACATTTTTTCATATTTTGCCAAGCATTATAAACCAGTGCAATGGGAGGCAATTTAAGTTAGTAATGAAAAGTTACGGAGAATAAATTGAATTTCGGAAAGTAGGTCAAATTGAAAGAAGGGAATAGGCACTGTGTTGACTCCATTTGTCAAGAAAATTTATATTGTTTGAAGTTTATTTTCGTCAGATATACAGTGCCCAAAAAGTAGAACAAGTTTTCAATCTACATTGCACTGAATCGAATTCCAGAAACGTTCTTTTCCTATGTTGGTGTAACACCCATCTCTGCTAAATATTCCATTACAAATGGCATTGAGGTGCGCTTGGTTTTATACGATGCAAAAAACGGTTTCGGAGAAATCTACAATTAAAGATATTGAGCAGGGAAATCATCGCCTTCGGCGAACAGACTTCGTTCAAACGGAACATTTACAAGTGACACAAACAGTTCAAAGAAGGCCGAGAATGAGTTGAAGACAAAGAGCGCTCCAGATGACCATCAACATTTACCGAAAACATTTACTTCGCTTTAAAATCTGTGAAAAAATGATTTGTAGTTACCAGAAAATGCATTATTATGGCAGATGAGATATGGATTTATGCTTGCGAACTGGAAATAATCGCTCAATCGAACGAATGTTGTGATATAGATGAAGAAAAAGATCAAGAAAATCGAATTTATCCAGACAATTTTCTTTAATTATTGTGGTTTTGTCTATTATGAGTTTCTTCTGCAGGTTAATGTCATGTCAACAAGGAATATTATTCACATTTATTCACAACTAGCCGACCCGGCAAACGTTGCTTTGCCTTCAAATTTTATTTTTATTGGAAATGTTTCAATGTTAAACAAAATTCTGTTTAAATACCGTTAGCAGGAGCAGAAAAAATTGCTTTTTAATTTGTGGTTTGTATAGGAGGTACCATTCCCCATTGTCCAATCCCGCCCATATTTGCAGCAGCACTTAAGATATGTACACCAAACCTACGCACCAAATTTTGTTCAAATACCGTAAGCAGGAGCAAAAATAATTGATTTTTAATTTTTTGTTCGTATGGGAGGTACCACGCCTCTTTGTCCAATTGGATCGAATTGTAAATCTAAACCATCCCGGGCACCACCCAGACGCATATACAAAAATTTATGCAAAGCGGGCCAGCCGTTTAGGAGGAGTTCACTGACAACGCCCGTACAGTAGAATCTATATATATAAAAATGAATATCTGTCTGTCTTTATCATGTCACTCGCCTCGATTTCGACCTTCGGACATAGTTAAAAACCTTCTCCTGGCCGACACGAATAAGCCCTGAAAGTTTCATGAAGATCGGGTACACCGTGTGAGAGGAGTTCTCTTACAAACTATTTTTGTACACAGACAGACAGATATTCATTTTTATATATATATAGATAGAAGAGTGGTGTGATTTATGGGGAGACAAATCTTGGCTTATGTATTACGATAATAGCCACCTCACACAGCATTTACTCTTCTTGAATTTTTCCACAAAAATTTAACTAGTGTTTAGTACCGTGTGACTTCTGGATATTTCTTAAATTCAAAAGATCACTCCGGTTACACTCTTCTGAGTCGATTGATGAGATTTAATGTGAATCGCAGCGCGCTCTGTCGGCTATGCCGAAAAGTTACGCTTACTCCTAACGGAGGAGAATAGAAAAAGTCGTAGAGGCTATTATTCTGTAGTAAAATTCATAAATTTATGTTATGTAAATATTGGCTTATTCAAAGATTTTACTCTCTTCAGCTCAAACATTAAAACTATTTCAATGTCTTACATATAATCTCCGTCGCAAACAGATTAGGACGATTTTTATGGACTTTTTGCATATTATGCAAAGGCCTTAAACTAGCCGCTGCATTTAAATCCATTGTGTACGATGACTCACTTTCCCACAACAACTTAGAGCAGCAGAATATTAAAGCAATTGTGTCGGATGGATTTGCCTCAGGGGCTGTCAACAGATGGCGTTTTAAACAAACATGATATTCACGAGATTCTTTCGCTTGGCTTTGTAAAGCACAAGCAAACAAACGTGCATGCCCAGCACTATGATGAACTTTAGCACACTACCGCCAACTTCATCAACAACAACAATAACAACAAGAACAATACGATAAACTTACGTTCATCTGTAGCATAACAACAACAACAACAATAACTACCACTACTACTACAGCAACAATGAACAGGAAATAGCGGCCATAACCATAATTATGGCGATGACGATACTTTGCTGGCTTTCAACGCCTGTTGTTGATTGCCACGGCAAGTTAAAAGTTATCCATGCTCCGAGGACTACGAGTGTACAAGGGAGAATTTCGTCGTCGTCTCTAGCAGTTTTCCTTAGTTTTATGACTTGAAAAACGCTCAACTAAAAGTCCGTGTATGTATTAAAATTACAGAAAATAAAATGCAAAACTTTTCCACTAAAATTATTAAAGTTAAAACGGCAATGAGAAAACTTACCCAGATTTCATTGCGTTCCATCTGAAAAATAAACGAAAATTACTTAGTATGATATAAAATAAGGACGAGAGATTTTATACAACATAAGTTTATGAGTATGAAAATGTTTTCGAATACCGCACAGTGTTTCGTTTACGTATCGTTAGTTGAATATTTCATTATTTCAGTGTTTTAACTGTTCAATATTTTAATAATTCAGGGCAACTGGAATGGAAGCATTATCCTATAAAGAGCAGCCGAAACATGTTTTTAAAACTGAAAATCTTACATGTTTCTTGTAACACGACAGTGAACAAGGCCTCGCCGCAGCCGAGGAAAATGTCGATGGACATATGTAAGGTCATTTTAAAAAATGATGTACTCCTATACTGATATCAAATATTGGGGACACTCAGTTTGTAAAGCAAATTGAACTGGGACAATACGTCCAGGTTTTGAACGTGGTTTCTTATAAGGATTTCTGTTAACACTCTCGAGGATCTCACAACATGGCTTGGAATCAAATGGTACAAATGACATCTACTAATAGACCATCTTTCCTATGGTAATGGGCTCAAGCCCCAATTCGGCGGTAACTTTGATGTGTCGACGAATGTTTCCAGTAGTCAAGCAACTGACAAGTCTAGTTAAAACTTTTTAAGCCGATGTTCGAAATTGCCCTTAAATTATTGGTCCCACCCATTGGGTATAAAAATGGAATGCAAACAAGCTCACTGAATGTGAGGAGCTCTCCCGCATACTATTCTTGAATTGCAAGAAAATTTGTTTAACGAGAAAATTTTACGATCGTGGCGTATATCAGCACGAACTCCTAAAAATTACGTTGAACAGTGACGAGAGGAACAATCCAGAAGTAACAGCCCACTACAAAGCCAAAACAAGGAAAAAGAACGTCGATATGAACGTTAAAAATGAATCATCAGAGTTGGAAGAGCTGCTCGATTTAATATTAGGTGAACAACTAAGTTCCCGCTGTTTTCCAGCAGATGGCGCCAGCTGTACGTGTTAGTCGATTCTGCCATAACCTAAACATTATGAGCTAAGCTTAGACATATTGTAACCATACCGCCTCAACACAATAGTGAATTTCTTTTGACGTCATATTCGTTTGGTTGTGTGAATATGTATGATTTTGTGCCAAATAATCGTCATATACGGGAAGTATTGATTTTCTTCTTTCAATAAAAGAAAGTGACGACCGAAGCTCATCGAGAGCTTCAAAACGTTTATGGGGATGCTGCTGAAACAATGTGTTGAGATTAGTTCAATCGCTTTAAAGGCGGAAGAAGTGATTTTGATGTTGACGACCGCTCGCGTTAAGGAAGACGAAAAACCTTCGAGGACACTGAGTGGTCGGCATTGCTTGATGGGGATCCACGTCAAACGCTGATAGAGCTTGATTTAGTACAGGGTGGCCCAAAATGACCGAAGTGGTGTGAATTGCTTATAACTTTT
Organism: Philornis downsi; assembly: GCA_019455685.1. Classification (NCBI taxonomy): domain Eukaryota; kingdom Metazoa; phylum Arthropoda; class Insecta; order Diptera; family Muscidae; genus Philornis; species Philornis downsi. The sequence continues at coordinate 1,442,510 of JAHXMU010000058.1, read as the reverse complement.
TATTTAAGACATATTTTTTTAATTTTTTTTAAATACAGTAAATTTATGGGGAATATTTCTAGATTAGTTATTAAAAATGATATCCCGCAAGTGGTGGCCATTTTCTGCTTCGCACAAATGTGCTCTTTCCAATACATTTTCCATGACCTTTCGCAAAATTTCCGGTGTTATGTTGTTAATTTCGTCTCGAATATTGGATTTTAATTCGTCAATAGTCCTGGGCTTATTAACATAAACTTTCCCTTTTAAATAACCCCAAAGGAAAAAGTCTGGAGCGGTTAAATCCGGAGAACGCGGAGGCCAATTAAAATTGCTTGTACGCGAAATTATTCTTTCACCAAATATGTCGCGTAAAAGAGCCATTGTGGCCCTCGCAGTGTGCGTTGTGGCTCTATCCTGTTGGAACCATATTTGCGGATGGTTTTCCACGGCTGGCCTTACAAAATTTTCCAACATGGCCCGATATCGATCAGCATTGATGGAAATGGCAACACCTCAATGATCATTTCTGAAGAAACACCGCACCAAACAGTACACTTAACTGGGTGTAATTGTCGTTGATGAAGTACTCTCGGGTTTTCCGTAGCCCATATCCTACAGTTTTGCTTGTTAACGAACCCATTTAATTGGAAATGGGCTTCGTCACCCATAACTAAGTTATGAATAAAATTAGGATTCTCTTGTGCTTTTTGATGGAAATAAATTGCATAGTCAAGTCGTTGCTGGTAATCTGTCGGTTTCAATTCTTCGACAATCTGAATTTTGTATGGAAACATTCTTATGCTATGCAAAATTCGCTGCAGTGACCCTCTTAAGATGCCAAGTTGTGTCGAACGTCTCCTGGTTGATGTTTGTGGATCCTCCTGAATACTCTCCTGTACCACTTGAATATTGTCATCCGTGTGCACCATTCGTCGTCTGCCAGCACCAGGAAGGTTCCTTACTGCTCCTTGTTCTCGAAAATTTGCAACAAGACGGTTTATTGTTGACTGAGAGGGTGCAACCCGCACATTAAATTGCACGCTGAGTCAACACAATGGACCGTTGATTTACAAAGTAAATTTCAACGATTTGGGCACGTTGTTCAGTTGTGTATTGCTCCATTATAAATTCTCCAAGTCTTCTTTACAAAATACTAAAAAGAAAAAAAAAATTATAATAAAAAAGTTATGAGGAATTCACACCACTTCGTTCATTCTGGGCCACCCTGTATTAGATGCGTTGGGAATGATTCAAAAGGAAGGAACTCGGGTTTCTTATCAGTTGAGGCCAAGCAACTTTGAACGTTGTTTTTTCACCTGTGAACAACTGATTCACCGACTAGAAAGGAAATATTTCCTTCATGCTATGAATATTCACCCTGCGAAGGCTATGCTCTGTATTTGGTGGGACCAGGTTGGTGTTATGTATTACGAGCGGTTTAAACCAAGCGAAACCATTACTGGGTATCGGTATTGACTTCAATTAATGCAATTGAGCCGAGCTCTGGGCGGGAAACACCCACAATATGCGGAGAGGCACGAAAAAGTGATTCTTCAGCATGAGAACCCTCGAGATCACGTGGCCAAGCCTGCTAAAACCTACGTGGAAATGCTGAAATGGGAAATCTTAGCCCATCCACGAGGTCTGGCTGACCAGTAGTTCCACTCATACGATGACATCAAGGAATGGCTAGATTCGTGGATAGCCTCAAAAGATTGACAGTTTTACCGTGACGGAATTCGAGCTTTGCCAAAAAGATGGGAAGAAGTATTATAGTAGCTGTCAATGAGCAATACTTTCAATAAACCATTTGTAAACATGTTTTCATAATAAAGTTGAACTTTTATAATAAAAAAAAAACAGGGAGAACTTAGTTGAGTGAATTGAAAGAAAATAGAGAAAGAAAATTACATTTGTTATCCCGGAAAATCTAAAAAGAACAATGATAGGCTCATATTCGTTACGGCTCACAATCTATTACAAACCTGGTCAAAGCAAGATAAGCAAATAAGCTAAGAGAAAGAGCTCTTAGGAACAAAGAAACAAACTACTAATGACAGCGAAAACTCCTTGCAGAGATAGTGATCGAAGGAAGAAAGGGATGTAGAGCGATACTGGTTGAGTTGTTTACGAGGTGACAATGCGTTGACATATGAAACTCAAATAAAATGTGTCGTTGATACGAGTATTTTGACCCAGTAGAAGAAATTCATGATGCATAATACCATGTTAGTGTGACACTAATATTAATTTCGGAATGGGCTTTAGTTCGGATCTTTAAGAACGTGCTTCGCCTTTGACATCATAAGTATTAACTCGATTAGTCAATTGTTTATGAATCGTAAGTACAAACCCTAATCTTATCTGCAATATTTACGAATTTTATAACGTGCTAAAAGCCAGAAATCATCTCTTCACTGCGAGATTTTTTTTTCAAATAGTGAAACGATTTTGAAATTAGTGGAAATTTAAGGCGTTCGAGACCTTCAATATATTTTAATATGGGATGATTAATCAATTTGAAATTTCAATATTTTCGGCAAGGCCCTTAATTGTTAATAGATGGTTTTTAATACCAAATCTCAGATTTGTTGCATTCAAATTTAATACTACTTCTTAACTTAGCAATATCAAGAACTATAAAAATTGCCCAAATCACTTTTTGCGTCGTATAAAAACGATTGTGGCACAAACAATAACGCTATTTATGACGTGAAATTTGGCACAGATGTCTGTCACTGTGCTGCCGACTTGTAAAAAAAATATATATCTGGGATTCGAACATACTGTAAGACGTTGTAGGAAAGCCTAGACTCTGATTATTAGGGGACGATGGTTCACGGTTCACGATTCACATCGAAATAATGCAGAAGATTTTAGAAGGTGAAATTGTGTTGTGCGAGGAAACTAGCTTTTATGTCGTCGGTATTTTATACTAAAGAGACCAATGTATCACCTTGGTGGCGACTGTCGTGAATGCGTGAACCATTGCAGTGATTTAACGTTTCAATATTTTGGTATTTCAATATTACAATACTACAATACATTTCACCATTTCAATTTTTATAATTTCAACTCATAACACTTCAGGCATCCAAACTTGTTTCCTAAACACTGTGACATCTTTGCAACAGGTATACTGTAAATTTGTGAAGGATAAACTTTTTCGTTAGCTATGTGATAACTACATCATAGAGTTCGTTAAATGAGGTTCGAATTAGAGATCTTTATAAGAAGTGGATATAAAATAAATGAATATTTTATGTCTATTAAAACAGATTTGCGTACACATGTGTTCTGTTACCTTATATTACCTTTTTAATATAATTGCATAATTATGGTATTAATATAGTGCGGAAGCACCCTTATATGTGTATGATTAGATTAATGTGTGCATGTAATTGTGCGCTTCCCTAAAATTCAAAGTGAAACTATTCAGCCGAATCTGTTTCCAAAAATAATATCCTTGAAAGTTTATTATTTGCTGAGGCAACACAATTAAATATTTCATAACATGAAGCGAGTGTCATTATAGTAGAATTTCATCGTACATTATTATTTAATAAGCATGAAGACACATTTTTCGGAATTTTTCCACAATACTTATTGTTTTCATTAATTAAAACTAATATTTAGATGGTGGTTGATTATTCGGGCAACATTCTATCCTAATTCATTTCCCTTTTTAGCGACAATGGTAATTATAAGCGTGGTTACTTAAAAATACGAATTTTCATTTATAGATTCGATGCCTTATATGCGAAACGAGGGAGTCTATGACAAGCTCACTTATGATGTGTTGCCACACCATTCATAATCCAATAGGAAAAAAATTGCGCATACAAAGACTGAACCTACTTCCAGCAAAATTCTTTTCCCCAGCTTACTTGTAACAATCGTAGAATTTATTGTTCACCGGAAGCAGTAGGCGGCCGATGTTAATGGATATAGAACCATCCTTACTAGGTTACTCTTTTGGGTATTGCTTTAATAATCTCTATTTACTAGTAATCTTTGATTCTAGTAATCTTTGATTTACTAGAAAAAAAGGGCTTAGAGGTTATTATGTGTACAACAAGAAGGTATTCCTGACATTTCAATGAGCGGTTATATCATTCGCCCTATTATATCCCGCAAGTGTTAAAACTCTGACAAATTGGACTAAAAGGTGAGAAACTTGGCATTCTAGGTATTAACTAATCAAAGTTATTTAACAAACAGAATTTGTCCAACATGTTTACAATTTATTCTTTGCAGCAAATTACGCTGGCGTTGATAGATAGGAAAGGAAACAGTTAATTATACACGACTTCAATTTTACAAGCCTCCATATTGTGAGTGAGAGCAAATCATGCTCACTTAACCGAAAAGGAGTGGATACTACTGAGTTCACTGCCCTTATGTATGAAATACAATGTCATTTAAATGACTGCCTCTGGATTGGTTGCAACAGTGGATCCTTTTGAGATAGCTTTCGATCACCTTTAAGCACATTTCGGACGGTATCTCGGTGATAAAGTGAGGAAATTTGGTTTTGAAAGGCAGACCGGCAGTTTTGAAATCACTAAATGGATAACTGTTTATATGCATCAAATCTATTTCGTCGCCCTCAAAGTATTTCGTCACGACATAATGCAGTTACTCCAATTTAGTTTCCATTCCTCGAAGCGTGGCAAAGTCGTTTTATAGTATGGCTTTCATACCGCGCTGCGATTCATGTTGAATCTCTTCTACCGACTCAAAGCGGTGTCTCCATGTAGTTTATCCAGTTATGGAAATGGCCAGAAACTGCATTGTAATAAATCAGGAAAATATCATGATTGGACAGCGATATTGATTGAATGGTGCTAGGAAATGCTATGTTATTGTAGTGCGAAAAACAAATGTTCTCTGCCCACAAATCTGGTCCCTTTTTACGAGAAGCTTTGGGCAAATGAGGAATAAGACGCAAATGATGCTGCTGTCTGGTAATTTACCTCGGAGGAAGATAGTTATATTGCACAATACCACAATAACCCAAGAAAACCGTCACCATAACTTTAAGCGACTTTGGTGTGATCTTTTTGGTCTTCTTTTACCTTTGACAGGATATTTACTCGATTCATAGATTGCTTCCGAATAATCATATATTCAAGTTTTATTTCTCGTAATTATGGGATTCATATATCAAGGCGATGGTCTTTTTTCGGAAAATGTGAATGTTTCGGCACCCATCGAGATCTTTCTCTTTCGAAATGAAGTTGATTGATCCGTTTGAAATGCCAACATTATCAGCAGGGTTTGTAATTGGTCATCACTCAACCTTAGATTTGTTGTATGTGGCTTTCAGTGAAAGAAGTTGATGGTCGTTCCGAGCGATTTTCGTCTTCAACTCGTTCTCAGTTTTCTTTAAATTGTTGATGCCGCTTATGAAAATTTTTTTTACAAAAAAGTGTGCTCACCGCAGACATTTTACAACATTTTGGACATTTCTGCAATAGAACATCAATTTCGTTAAATTATTGAATATTTGATGCTGAGGCACTTGTTTATGCTTTTGTCACACTTCAAGCCATCCATTAGCTTTTGCGTAATGGTGTTCGATACTAGTTTCAGTTTCAGTTTCATTTGCGTACAACTGAGTTGATTTTACACATGCGTTCAATATTGTAAGCTTGGTTCTTCCAGATATTTGTAAGCTCCTCCATACTGATTGTTGTCGTCCGAATGGCGCTCTCATTTTATTGAGCTTGTTATTTACGTCTGTTTCAGCGCCGCCATTCGTTGTCAGTGTACTGCATAGATAGCAGAAACTGTCAACGTGTTCTACTGGTTGGTCTTTTAGCATGATGTTTACTGTTCTAAAGTTATTGATTCTCAATATTTATCTCAAGTCCAACATTGCTCGCTAATCTTTCCAGGTCTTCTAATTTTGCCTGCAAGTTGGAGATTTTGTGCGAGAGTAGACAAATGTAATTTGCATATCCTCGAGTTGGCGTGAGAGACTCCATGTAATTCCTTTTTTATCTGAACAGACTTCGCCCTTTGTATCATCCATTACGATGGTGAATAGTTGAGGTGATAAAAGGCATCCTTGCTTTACTCCAATGTTGGTATGAAATAATTGACTGAAGCTCCCGTTGTGAAGAACTGAGAGTTCTGCATCATCGCACATATCTTTAATAATTCGAGTTATTTTGTGAAGTACTAATTTCCTTCTCAAGGTTTTCCATATGGCAGTTCGTCTGATGGTATCGAAGGCTTTCTTGAAGTCTACGAACAGTATGTACGAGAAAGAACGCCATTCTAGTGATTGTGCTATTATGATGTGTAGAGTGTTAGCCTGATCTGTGCAGCTCCTGTTTGGCTGGAAATCTGCAAGTTAATCTCGCAGATTGTTCTCTATCTTGCTTTGAAGTCTTCCCTGTATTGTGGTTATATGGTGTTAAGTAAAGTAACTCCTCTCCAGTTATTGCGATCTTTTAAGTCGCCCCTTTTTGGTACCTTTACAATGATGCCATTGTATCAAGTTGGTGGCAGCCTTTCTTCCTCCCAGACTGATGTGATGTGGGGTTGTAGAAGTTCAACTGTGGTTTCGATGCCAACCCGTAGAAATTCAGCTGCTATTCCATCATCGTCTGCTGCCCTATTACTTCTTAGTTTCCCGATGGTCTCTTTTGTCTCATTTTGAAGGGGATATTGCGTAACATTTTTAAGTTATTTTCTGCGGAGCTCCTTTTTTCATTTCGTTGTCTTCAGCAGTTGCGTCTATGATGACATTACTAATTTCTTCGAAACGTTTTCTCCACCTTTGTGTCTATGTTTGGCTCCTGTTACACTTTTGATTAGTAAGACAATTTATCATCTGGTGCAGTTTTCTCATATTGCTCTGGCTAACTGTTTCTTCTGTAGTTATTGCTAGCCGTTCCAGGATTCTTTTGCAGTGTTCTTTACTCATTTAGTCAGCAGGTGTCCAATATAACGCAGGAAAATGTTGAGATTGATAGCAACATGTTGGCAAAATTTTTTAATCTTTTTTCAGCTATTTTGAAAGCAACCAAAGTTACTGGCCAATTGGATTCTTAAAAGGGCATGTATTTCTATCTATGTAATTACCATTTTGTAAAATCTTGTCTTTATAATTCTAATAGTTTATATGAAGCAATGAAGCAAACGTGTGAACTGTCTGAAATGTGCCACGCGCTTTGCCCATTTATCACAGCCAATGATTGTTTCCTCGTGAACCAAAACGACTAGGAATATTTCATGATGTGGAGAACTTGAATTTTCTACAAAAACTCAATCACATGAAGGTCGTTGAAGACATGTCAGAAAGCATCAGTTCCAATTCCATATTTGTAAAATAAATTTATAACTGTTGATGAGACTTGGATCCACGAATTCCTCATACAAATTCCTCAAGAATCTTCGAAATGGCGTTTTCTGTCTGCGCCGAAACCGGTAGTAGTAGTAGTAGAAAAGTCTAAGTGATGTTGAACTAATTTCTCTTATTATTGGGGGGCTGTGCTATGGAATTCTTGCTACCAGGCCAGACAGTTTATAAGGAATATTATCTGCACATTATGCAACATTTGAGAAACCAAATTCGTCGAGAAATTTAGACTTATTAAAAGAAATTTTATGGATTTTGCACCACAATAACGAACCATCTCACAAGCCAATCATTATATACGTAGGGCTGGCCAAGAGCCCAACAAATATTATTGAATAACTTCCGCATTCGTTTGATATATATGTAGATCCTGCTGACTTTTTTCTCTTCCCAAAACTCAAACCGCCATTAAAAGCATTTTCAGACGATAGAAGGCAAACGAGAATTTGTGGAAGGAAATGCATTCGAAAAGTGTTTTGTAAATTAGATTACTCCTTGTATTAATCTGTATTGCTTTATCAGGCGATTCAATAAATTGTAATGAGTAGTAAATATAAACTGACCAATTTCCTGTACTTTTTTTTACAGAATGTATGACTAGAACTTTCTTTCTCACGTATTTCACTGGGCAATCTATGTAAGGTTTATTTGCTGTTAAGCTGATACTTATTTAAATCAGTTGTGTTCAAACTTTTTAATCACTTGACAACTTTTCATCGCCGACATTATCAACTCATGTAAGCAGAGTAGCTGCAAATCTCCCACGTATGTGGTTGATTTCGCTTAACGAAAAATCTCTCAAAAATTATTTTGTAAAAATATTTGCAACGTAACTGTGCTACTCTTGTTGGATGTCTTCTGTGGCACGTTAAATATCTTGTGGCTAAATAGCAATGTTCAAATTTTACGACATCATCCTCGGAATTTCACTCTTCCTTCATCGAACATATGTACTTACATATTCACAATTCTATGGGTGGAGAGGTAAAGAAGAAGAAAGGAGAAAGTACGTAATGCCATAGCCTTGTCGCCTGGTGGATATGAACATCCTCATTGAATGTAGTTTATAGTCTCGTTAATCCTCTTGTGTCAACTTTAATACTTTTAGTAAATTGTTATGACATTGCAGCAAGTAGTTATTGGAGCGGGTGATTTTGGTTGCTCTGAGTGTTCAGAGCTCCTTTAATACAGGCTACCATGTCCTCGTGAAGTTTCAATCGAGTTAACTCTTTAGCCCAAACTGTTGGTTCTTTTCCCTCGTTTTTGTCATCGTATGCAACCATCAATGTGGAAAAACGTGCTTTAAATCTTTACATGCAACTTTTACGCCATGTGAATGTGTTCCAGTGTGGAAGTGAGAGCTGGTCCGTGTGCGAAGTGTAATCGAACACACATGGCTCCGTTTTAATCAACATCAAACGTTTATACACTGGACCATTTTTCTGGTTGGCTTTGTCGGTAGTTATGAGAGCTTTCGCTTTTCTAAAGTTTTATGGCCTCAAAATACTCAATCCATGGAGTATTTAAAAAAAAAAAAGGAAAAGAAAAAAAAGGATAAGAATAACATAGTACACATGTGAAAATCACAACAAATCTCAGCTTACATGGTTTATGTGTAGACTCGAGACAGAATACGACAATATATCTATGCGGCAGAACAGTGGTTCAATACAAATTATACATTTTCTTGAGAAAATTTCAGTTTGTGTTATAGTAAAATTGATCAGAAAACTCTAATTTTTACCGCGAAAATATGAGAATGCGATCACACCTTTACCGCTCAACTTAAAGCTGGGTTTCGAGCAAAATGAAATACGCAAGCAACTTATTTTCTAAATCTACCTCCATATCGCCGACAGAGTAAGTCATTCCAAATCATCATAGCAAGTCATTATATCAACGGATTTGCTAAAATGTGAAAGGTCTGGAACAAGAGAATTTTTTTTTTTGCATTTTATAGCATTTTCGACATAAATTTATTGGTTGCCTATTTATAATAATATCCTATTTATAATAATATCTGCGGAATAGTCTTTCCCGATTTCCAGAAATCAAAGCTTAAGAACTGTAACTGTATATATACATATATGCTGTCATTATTTAGACAACACTTCAAACACTTCAAAAAAAAGCGACTAAAAAATGCTAAAAAATATAAAAAATATGCTTAGCTGGTAACATTGCATCTAATTGATGATGTGGCTTTAGATGGGAGGTACGTCTCTAGTGATTGTAACCACAGCGCTGCAATTAAGGTAAGCGGGGTTAAACAGAAACGTTTGACAGAAACGTGTACTCGTGGGACAGCGTACCTACGATTTTCATGCAATTAAGCGCATCAAAGTACGCCGTTTGTATTGGCTGCTTAAGTTGGGGGAAAATGCCGCAGCGTTCAATATTAAAATTGATTAACTTTTGGCTATGTCGTCCTGCTATTCTGATCAAGGTATGGAAATCTGACTAATATTCAAAACCCATTCGTATTAATTAACGGGCTTTCCAAATGGAACCCGTCATTGATGACAATCTGTGACTGTTATGTTGTATTGGCAGTGTCTATCAAATTTGTTGTCTCTTATTCAATCACTGATGCCAAATCAGTATGCAAGTTATATGATTGAGCAGCACGTGCAATGAGTAACATTTTATTATCAAAAGGGGATTTTATTTCCGCGATGATATGGCAATGAAATCACCTTTAGCGGCGAGGACTTTTTTGGGAGAACTTTTAGGTCAACAACACTGACAAAATTGCCATGTAAAATTGTAACATAAAGTTCATTAGGTGGCAATGTATCCACAAAAGCCATTGTTTGGTGTAGAATTTAGACAGGTGGTAGCATTGGTTCATACAGCTTCGAAATGTGGTTCCAGGAGAATGAATCTGCGAGCCATACAGCGAACACCATGATGAACATTCTGCATGAACGATTTGATTGAAATTTGAATTAATTTATACTACATGAACCTTTTCAAAAAAAAAAAAATAAAAAAAAATATACAATATTTTCATTAATACCTAACATTTAAAATGTTTTATTTCATTTCAACATCGGCGTAACCTATTCGAAAACCATTTGGAAATTCTGATCTGGAACTCTGTGAAGTATATGTACTCGTATTCTAGACCTTTCTACGAGCAAAGGCGGCCAAGTATGAAAAATTTGTCCATACATGGATTGAATAATTCTTCAAAAAAATTGGAATTTGTTTCTACAATTTTGTTATTTATTTGTCAATTAAAAATCATTAGTGGTGGTTGTTTAGATATTGGAACAAAGCGTCGTAAGGCTTAACCATTCCCTTATTATGGCTGCGTTTTTTGAAGGAGGTCACGAGAAAGTACTAGCGCTTATTGTATTTACATCTGTGTGCTTGGAGTAGGCTTTTACAACAATGATCGGATTGTATTAAAGTTTTTGACTGGTTATCCCATGAGTGCGTCGGATGTTTGTTAGAGAGTTTCATGTATTTTACATATCCATTCCAAGAACTAAGTTTATTGAACGCATACATTATGACAAATATAAATTTATTTTGTGCAAACGCTAGTTATGAATATATTGATCATTTCGGATATTTGTTTGGTAGGTACCAGAAGTGGTTTGAATACTTGACCGATTTTCCTCAGGTAAATCGATACAATGAGCAATAACTAAGGCTACTACAGAATTCCCTACCTTGGGAAATGTTCAATGCGTAAGAAATTTCGCTGAATCTTATACATCTTAAAAAAAGATAAGAACTTAAAAACATTTGGACCATATCAGTAATTTGTATAGAATATTGTAGTAGAACGCCGCCAAATGCAATGGAAATAAATTAATCTTACTGCAATTTTTAATTGAAAAGTTACAAGGAACAAAATGAATTTTGGAAAATCGATCAATTTGTATAGATGACTTGATAGAATTCATTTTTAATCGTTAACCACGATTTGGCAAAATGTAAAACCATGATAAGTTTTAAGACATTTCAAAAACATTTGCACCAATAATCGCCAATCTACTTAGAAAGTCGTGAAATACATTTTGACAAAAGTTACTTGGGAGTTAAACTTTCCACCGTACCAAATGGTATGCATAAAACTTTCATTCTTTCGGTAGAAGGGTGTACCGCAGTAACATGAGACATCTGTAAAAACCTAAAACCCTGGTCCAGGACCTTATTATTAGTACCGAATCAGCTTTAATGATAAAACCTTCTTTCAACGAACAAAAATCCAACCGTATGACCCGCGACTCCTATCTGTATTCTTATGTGATGCAGAATCGTTGGTGATATTACAAGCGAATGAATCAATTCTGGAAGTCTTCGACAGAAAAATTCTAAGAAACATACTCGGGTGTCCCAACAAGAACGCAAAATCATTGCTTGACATTTGAACTATTGTTATTGTTTGCTAGTAGAAGGTACGAGGTTAGTAAAAATGCAGCGCTATACGAATGAACAACGCATTTTCATTGTGAAATTGTTTTACCAGAATGTTTGAAAGTTTTGCAGCTACAATTCGCAAATTACGATCAATTTGGGGTCACAATAATGCTCCAAAAGAATCAACCGCTGCATTTCTTGCGTTCTTGTTGGGACACCCCTTATTATGAAAGAGAGTATGAGCTGTGTAATGAGATCGACGTTGTCAAGCATATCAAACTCATGGCGTCCACGTAGTTGCGAGTTTGTTGTTTTAAACATATCTCGGGGATTCATTACTTTCAAACGACTTCGGACACAAGTCTTCGTAAATGAAGCCAATTCAATAAGTGCTTTTACGAAAGTTCAGACTCGTTTCGGGCTTAATGTTCAAAGTTTATTTAACGTACAACAGAAATTTGTTTCTGATTCATATTCGAAACACAATTCGCTTCACACCTTGATTCTTTTTTTACTTGAAGCGAAATTAATCTGAATCAGAACTGAATCTAAACTCAGATTCGTTTCTGGACAGAGTAAAAGTGCTGACGCCAATCTGAGAAAGGGAAAAATACTTCCGAATTTACAATACCAGGCTCTAAGACAAATTTTAAAGCTACTAAACAAATTTCTGTATTTGGAATTGTGAAATTTCGAATGAAATACAAAGAAAACTTTTCATAAGTTGATTCAAATTCGAGATTGTTTCTAATTCAATTGCGAGTGTATAAATCAAAATCAATTCATAATTTCGTTTTGAGTGTACGAAATGGAGATAAAATTGAATATAATTTTGATTAGGGTTGACGAAATGAGAATAAAAATTTTGTATACTTTTGGTATTTATTTATATTTCGGAAACTGAAACTAATCAAAACTATTTTCGCATTTGATTTTATTTCGGTGATGGTCGCTAAATATAATAAATTAATCGGATTTCTCCAAACTGTTTCCGAAATTGTGGAATGATACAAATAGGGGTTTTCATCAAACATTGACTTACGGAAGCAGTAATATTTCCTGACAACTGTTAATAACTGGGACCAACGGAATGAGCTGCATAATTAGTATGTCGTCATAGACATTGTTATACGCATCAAAGTACAGCGGTTGCGTTGGAATGCTTCATTATCAAATTGTGTGGATAGAGCAAAACAAGCAAGGAAAAAAGCCCTTAGGCGACGCTCAAAAGAGCAACATAAACTGGAAATTTGCCTTCTAACACACTATTGAAATAACTTGATTAGGAGGCGGGAAGAATTGTAGATGACCGGAACGTAACACTGAAACTATTTCTTATCACATTTTGGCTTTGTGCTAAACATCAAAAGATATTTGTATATTTCTTTCTTTACAATTTTGAGAACATAGCGTGGAGAATGTTTTTATTGTCAAATTCTCATTCTTTCATTGGTGGAGTTTTGAGATTACTATTAGGCATGTTGCCATTTCAAAAATGAGTACGCCTTCTCCCGAAGGATTGAAAATCTATCACTTGATATGGAAAAGATTTATAGAAATGTTTAAAGAACAAAGTACCTTTAAACAAAATAGGTTGCACGGCTTTTTAAGTCGATTAAGCGTTGTTTTCCTGTCTGGTTAGTTGGTAGACACAACAAGTCTTACTAATTTTCATGAAACTTTTTAAAACGGATTAAGAGTTGAAGACTACACCATATTATATTGAAGAGTATAAATTGAAAAGCGAGCTTGATACAATTTTATATTATAATGCGTTACACCAACACATCTATTCTGGTATACTAACTGCCCTTTCGTAATAATACCGTATATGCAGAATGTAGTACCCTAAATAATTCCACACTATATTGATTTATAATGCTTGCCAAATTTTGAAAAAATATCACAACCTATCGGCACTTTCCATAGAAATGACTCCTTACTGACACATAAATAATTCATTTACTCTTAGGTTCACATTTCATACTTGACAGTGAAATTTGGAAAATATTGAGCTTTTGACCAGACAGAAAATGAAGATTAAAAAACTGGCTAAGTTGCTACATCCATAGTGGTGCTTCATACACAAACTGGCCAATTTTTCGAAATTTCCTCTTCCCTATCTAGTTTGTATTTTTATCCATTTGATTCGTTAATAATCCTCTGTAGAACTAGGGAAAATTGATGAAGCAGTCACGCTCTTATATGTACTTTCCGTAAAAATTACCGATTTTAAGCCATATATTCTTACAAGATGTGATTTTTTAATCGTAGTTTTTTTTTTTTTTTTTAAATCGAATAATTGAAATCGATAAACTAGTCTTTGTCCTTTAATTCTTAAAGATAATTTCATGTAAATGTTGTCCGCGGCTCCGTCTTAAAATGTCCATGCGGAAGTTCAAATTTTTCGTCACTTTTTCGAGCATTTTGGCCTGTATTCCACGAATAACGCATGTTACGTTATTCTGTAAGGCTTCAATAGCGTTCGGCTTGTCCATATAGACTAACGACTGGATATAACCCCACAAGAAATAATCAAGAGGCGTGAAATCGCAAGATCTTGGGGACCAACGCACAGGGCAAAATCGAGAGATAAGTTGCTCACCAAATTCATCCCACAACATATCCATTGTTTCACGAGCAGTGTGGCATGTTGCATCGTCCTGATGAAACCACATGTCAACCAAGTTCAACTCAGCCAATTGGGGCAAAACAAAATCGCGTATCATGGCTCGATATCGTTCGATGTTGAAGGTAACGTTTCTTCCACGGTCATCTTTAAAGAAAAATGGATCGATGATGCCACCAGCCCATAAACTACACCAGACTGTCGTTTTTTTGGGATGCATCGGTTATTCATGTATAGCATGTGACTGTTCATCACTCTAGATTCGACAGTTTTGTTTTTTTACGTATCCGAATTGCTGATTCAGCGGGTCGATTATGACGACCATAAAATAGTCGTATCAAACGATGCACAGAGCACGAATTTTGTTAGTCTTTACATGATGAAATGGCAGAGTATACTGTACAGTTTTCACTTTGACAAATTACGTTTGGCCGCCATTACCAACCAGTGCTGCCAACCTGAAAAACTTAAATCTTGAAGAATCACCCATATAAGATTGTCCATTTAGTGGTTTCAAAACCGCCGATCTGGGAAGGCTGACAAATACCTGACTTTTAAATATCTGTCATTTGAAGTGTTAGTGAAAGGTTTGCGAATATGGATTGTTTAATAACTGGAGAATTCGTAAATATGGTTAAAAATTACTACAAAAGTGGTGATTCAAATATGGGCTTTCAATCGAACAACATTTTATTCACCGATGAAGCTCATTTCTCACTCGGTGGCTACGTCAACTAGCCAAATTTTTGCATATGGGGCTCAGAAAATCCAGAAGTGATTGTGGAAAAGCCTTTGCATCCGGAAAAAATGACTCTCTGATGCGGATTATGGTCTGGAGCTATCATTCGGCCGTATTTTTTCGTAAATGACGCTGGAAGAATCTCAAAAGGATCCACTGCTGCAACCAATCCAGAGATAGTCATTTAAATGACACTGTATTTCGTACATAATGACAAGCATTATAACGAATTAAAATTTTCATCAAAATAATAGCTTTAAGAGTGTTTTATTTAACTTTATTTGAAAACTAAAAATAGATAACCATGTAGTGTATACTCTTACTATTTCTTTTTATTATTATTATTATTCTTAGTTATGTTCTTAGTTTCATATCTTTCTGAATTCTGCAAAATTTGGCATATATCATGCGCTTGGCGACCTAAATTTTGATAATGGCAAGTCCACACATCTTTTGGTACCTCCAAGTCAAGTTTAGCAGATTAAGGATATTTTCCTTTGTAATTCTTAATCTGTAGACTGAATTTTTTTTCAATATTTTTAATTATAATGCTTGGTAAAATTTTAAATATATCGATCGCTCTCTCTTGCAGCCATCTTACAACATATTTCACTCAACACATTTATTCCCAATTAATATCTTTCATTTAATTGCATTAGAAAACTTAGTTCCACAAATAAAAATGGATTGTATTCTTTTATCCTTTTAAGTAAGGCATATACTTCGTAGCTTTTCTATAATTTTGTATGTGGAGGACTTCAGAAAGTTATAATCTTATTTTATTTCCTCTCATACTTTTGCAGCAAAAGGAAAGGACTTTGGTTGAAGTCTGTTAATTTCTTTATGAAAAATGTCTCCCAAATTCTTTTTTAAATATTTGTCGTTCAAAATATTGCTATGAATCTATCTCAAATTATAAATACTTCTTTTGTGATTGTGTATAGAAGTGTGTATAGAAAATTAGCTGTGAAGTCAGAACACAGTTTCAAATTAAAAACGTTGTTACAATTTCTGTCGGACGACCTAATTTTGGCTCCGTTACAGGCTCATCTTCTGATCACTTTTATGCATCCTACTAGCTAATATACAAAATAAACTTCAACGTCTATAAAATTGCACACAAAAATTAAGTAATTAATTAAATTAAATTACATTAAATTAAATTTAAACCCGTTCAAGAAACTCTTTTCATTATACCACCTATTAAACAGTTTGTATTTGAGGACTAAAAAATCGTTATATTGAACAACTACGGAATTAAAAATGTTTTGCCCCATTCTACTGTCAAGAATTCTTGGGAATTTCGAAATCATATTTGGGATTAAATTTGCGCTTCCATTTCATTTTAGTTATTTGTCTGCCTCTAAACACTGTCACTCAGATGCCGTAAACAACCCATTTACACGCACCACGGAATATCCGTTTGTCATTTACACCATTTTGCTGTGATTCTTCGTTTAGGTATCTGTCTGCCTGCTTGCCTACCCGTGAGTTTGGTTGAAAACGCGTTAAAGTGTTTTATTGGCTTAGGGTGAATTATTGGTCGCACCACAGATTGCTTGAAAATTGAGTAAAGTTACTATTGGCGTTTTGAAAACAGGAATTTGTTAAATTATTTTGTAGGGCTGTTAAGAATTGTTTTTTATTTAATCAAGTCGATGGATTCATATAAATTATGATAAATTAATTTGATTAAGTCTAATATTTCAACATTTTGATAAAATCAAAAATTATATAAGCTGACATTCGTTTCCAAATCAATATTCACTGAATTATTGCTCTTGGCTCATCATCAGTTATTTGTGTATTACTTTCGAAGCATTGGATGCGGAAATTTTCAATTCAATCAATGAACGATAAGGTGTGCTAGAAATGCACAACGGGTCTTGAGAATCTTTAACGTTGATTTACAAATATCTTCTCATATAGTTCAACGGTTCTGGTTTGGTGTGACCTTAAGTAATAGAGGCTAGCTATTGGAAGATTCGTTTGGGACAACATTTTACTTTTAAATGCCTGTTTCTAGCCCAAAACAATTTAAGGATTCTTCGTAATTACAAAAATGTTTTAATTGAAAAGGAAATAAGAAGGAATTGGCTTACAAAATGCAAGTATATTTAACAATTTCGAACACTTCAATGTTACTGAAATTTTTACATTCGATTCAATGCATTATTTGTAATGGGTGTTCGTCGAGAAGGTATACTTTGTTTTGCCGCCATTTTGGTAAACATAAGTTTTGACAGTTCATATTTGGCAGTCGTGAAGTAAAGACGTGGCAAATTTATTATGGAAAAATATTCGATAAACCAACGTGTTTTAATCGTTAAAATATTTCATCAAAATCGATCATCTGTTACTGTGACGATGAGAAAGTTACGTGAAATTTTTGGGAGAAACAACGTGCCAACAAGACGCACTATTTATCGTGCAGTGAATAATTTCGAGGAAAGGGGGTTTGTAGCTAATAGCGCCAAGTATGGACCAAAACGTACTGCAAGATCGACTGAAAACATTACTGCTGCTCAAGAAATTGTTCAAAATAATCCATTAACCTCAATTCGACGCCGTGCTCAGGAGCTCGGTCTTCAAAGAAAAACTTTGACCACAATTTTGCACAAAGATTTGCATTTGTTTCCATTTAAGATTCCGTTGGCCCAAGAGCTTCTCCCACAAGACCATTTACGCCGCCGTACATATGCCAATAGGATGTTACAGCTCGCCCGTGACAACCCCGATTTTCATGAAAAAATCATAATGAGTGACGAGGCACATTTTCATTTGAATGGATATGTGAATAAACAGAATAGTCGGTTCTGGACAATGGAAAATCCTCAAATTATTCACCAGTCATCTTTGTATCCATTAAAAGTGACAGTCTGGTGTGCAATTTGGTCAGGAGGAATCATTGGACCTTACTCCTTTGAAACTGAAAACGGCGTAACGGTAACCGTTAATGGGGAGCGTGATATGATTGAAAACTTTTTAACGCCACAACTGAATACTTTGGGCTTGATTAACATGTGGTATCAACAAGACGGTGCCACATCGCATACTGCCAGGATTACAATGGAATTACTGCGAGGCTTTTTTCCACAGTAAGTTATTTCAAGAAATGGTGATGTTGATTGGCCTCCACGGTCGCCAGATTTGACTGCTCCGAACTTCTTTCTGTGGGGATATCTGAAAAGCGAGGTTTATGCAAACGACCCCAGAAACGCTTGAAACTCTCAAACAAAATATTTGTGATGAAACTAATGAAATACCGCGTGAAATATGTGAGAATGTAATGAAAAACATTTCATGCTTAAAAGGACTCGCATTTGTGAGGATAACAGAGGCGGACATTTATCTGATATTGTATTTCATGCATAATTGCCGACATTAGATAAAACATTTATCAATATAAGATCCATTTTTTTTCATTTAATAAAAAATTATAAACAAACAAATTAGAATACCTTCCCGACGAACACCCTGTATAGAAACGGAAGTGTTTATATTGTTTGTAATATTTTAGTTGCGTTAGTTAGCAAAAATACAATATTGTTCAATTTCATTATTAACAGAAAAGATCAATTCACATATGAAGAAAGAGATATTGAAAATGTTTCTTGCCCTTTCAAATGACAGCTAGTGAAACAGTATGTTTTAATACTTTATTAATACCAAATTTTATGACAACGAATATTGCCAGCTCTTACTTATTTTGTTGTACGTAAATGATTTATTTATTTAAGTTAAAGCATTCTCGTAACTACAATAGAATTATGACAGCTACCAGCAGTGGCGTTTAAGGCTCACTAACTTCATTCCTAAAACTTGATTCGCCAAATACATGATGTATGGCAAATTCGGCTGAAGCCAGCCCAACTGTTTGAAGAATATGAAGCTGGGAATATATGGCTTAAATCGGTCACATTTATGCAAGGTTGCGAAAGAAACGTGGTTATTTGTTCACTTTTTCTCAAGTTTTACCAGTTGTTGCCATTGGTAAATAGCATATACTTGAAACAGATTGACTTCAAACTCAAAAATACAAAAAAAAAAAAAAATACACATGAGACTATTGGTCCAATATATTATTTATGGAAGCCAAGAGGGAGTCAAAACCACTGTGTTATTCTTCTCTACGGTTCGAATATACGAATAGTACTTCAGATGTAAAAGCTGCAATTTCTATATTGTTCCCCTATATAATATTTTTTATACAACTGCCCAACAAAATATATGCATCCAAGGAAGCAAACACTCATCTCATTTTGCGATGGGGTAGTGGTAAGTGAAAAACTGTGTAACCACCAACGAAATTAACAAAGGATTGTCATAGGAGACAAGCAGTATTTTATAATTTATTGATAAAGGTCTGATGAAAATTCAAATCTTTTGTTGCAATTTTTCATTATTCAAAAGAATTGTTTTTGGGTTTAGAAAATGTTTCTTCGGAAATAATCGCGTTAAAATTGCTTTTGAAAAAAACATTCTCATGTGTTGTTTTTATTACCAGAACTACCCGAAGATTCCGTGAAAAAGCAGTAGGCAGGCACAGAACTGGAAAAGCATACAATGTTCCGTAGAATCAAAGCTTGTATGCACTCTACCATTGACTACAGTCCACAATATTATGGACGGACACTAACAATATAGATTTTTGTGGCGATAGGAAATGTATATGTTTTATTTGATGCTTGAATGTTTGTACGGCGATTTTTTTAAGATTTAAGTTTTTCAGGTGGGCAGTACTGGTTGGTAATGGCGTCAAAACGTCATCTGTCAAAGTGAAAAGTGTACAGTATACTCTGCCATTTCATCATGGAGAGACGAATGACCAAGCATTTAATTTTTGGTGAATGGGCCTTACAAAAGCTAAATGAAAATCCGCTATTTTATCGAAAAATTGTTTTCAGCGAAGAGGCTCATTTCTTGCTGAACGGATACGTAAACAAGCAAAGCTGTCGCATCTGGAATGATGAACAGCCACATGCCATACATGAATTACCGATGCATCCCGAAAAAATTACAGGTGGCATCATCAGTCCATTTTTCTTCAAAGACGACCGTGGAAGAAACGTTACCGTCAACGGCGAACGATATCAAACCATGATATGCAATTTCTTTTTTTTTGCCCTAATTGGCTGAGTTGAACTTGGTTTGACATACGGTTTCATCAGGACGGTGCAATATGCCACACTGCTCGTGAAACAATGGATATGTTGAGGGATGAATTTGGTGAGCAGCTGTTGGCCCCCAAGATCTCGTGATTTAACGCCTCTTGATTATTTCTTGTAGGGTTATGTCCAGTCGTTAGTCTATGTGGACAAGCCGAACACTATTGAAGCCTTACAGGATAACATAACATGCGTTATTCGTGGAATACAGGCCGAAATACTCCAAAAAGTGACGAAAAATTGAACCTTTCGAATGGACATTTTGAGACGTAGCCGCGGACAACATTTACATGAAATTATCTTTAAAAAATAAATGGCAAAGACCACTTTGTCGATTCAAAAAAAAAAAAAAAAATTAATATATGATGCAAATTTATTCGATTAAAAAAAAACTTCGATTAAAAAATAATCCTTCATAAACTGAATGACAAATTTAATATGCTGGTCATCATATAAGACAGGATAAAGAAATGTTTTCCAAAACTCTTGAAATGAAGCTTCAATAATTAATAGATTATTTCTTATTAATATGCTTTGCTCTACTTGTTATAAAAAGGAATCACATCTGTGTTTTCAAGAACTTCACCACTATAGTTTTGGAAGTAGTTTAAAAGTTCTTCGTTGGAAACAGTAAATATGCATGCATTGCATCCTTAGAAGTGACAAAAATGTGATTCTTATTGAATAGCTTCCACTCTTTTTTTTTTTGTTGTTTAAATAAAATGGATCGCATTGGATCACTTTGTCCCACATTTTCAAGGGACTGCATTTTGGACGGCGTGCAGACTTATGGACAAGTTAACAATAGTAATTTTCACCATCGGCATGGTGTCGAGCTTGCTCCTATTTCAGTGAAAGTGTGTACGATATATAATTTTTTTATAGGAGCGTCTACTGTCAGAGAAATTCCTTAAAAATTATGTACGCATGTCTTCTAACAACCATCCCATATATTATTTCTTTAGTTAATAGATATTGGAATTGTGGAGAAAGTCCTGAAAATGTCTGTTATTTAAATATTGAACTCAGTCATTGTGCAGGAACGTTTTTTTTTCTAGTGAACCGATATCATTCACTTATGCTAACTGAGGTCTATAATATAGTGAACGTTGTATTGACCTAACATCAGACGGGTGGGCATATATTTTGCAATAACTACGCCCCTAAAAAATTATATGATTTTGAATGGGGGTTTTCAGTACTTATACAATACTACTGAGTTCATAGAGCATGTCCAAATCTTTATTTAAATATGTTTGTGTTTAAAAAATGACAGCTCTAAATCTAAATCTACTATTTCGAATGTTATATTTCTGACACCACCGCTATAAGAATCTTCTATCGTGCATGATTGAAAATAACTTTTGCATAGTTAAGTAAAGTTGTCCCTAATGCTCTTAATGGGCTTCTTAGGAGCAGCAATTAAGAATTCTCTGGAAAGGAAACGTTACACAATTTCTATAAAATTTGAGGTTACTAATTGATGTAGAAATGTCAAAAAGGTAAACTTCGGGAAGCCTTTATCTTATGCCACTGAAAGTATAACATTATGTTCGGTTTAGGATTGCCACTTTTCATAAGTAAGTCTATTCAGTAGCTCTTTATGTTCCATTTATTTATATTTTCTTCAATATTCATGTGAATTTAGTGCTACGCAAAGAGACTTTTTTCAGGTCTAATTTCATTCGGCACTCATTGCCAATGAATCTTTCTGTTGGCTTTGTATTCAAACAACTTCAAAAAATTAGCAAATTGGTAGATAGAGGCAACATACATAGTACTAGATGTCCTGACATACAAACTACTACGCACAAATTACTAAGATTGCTAATAAATGTTGCAAATGGAGAGCAAAGTATACAATCCACAATTGATGCAAATGTCCAGCAAGAGGAGGACAAGCAGGACGATGATGCTGGCGATGACGATACTGTTGCTGCTGTCAAGATTTGGAAAATATGTATCGACAACTGTTTGCCAATACTTGGATTGCCGAGTATTGAATGCCACGTGTACAATAATCTCCCCCAAGCGAATGAATGCATAAATATTGACTGAATTTGAAATTGATGGTTTTGATTGTAGTGATTTTAGGATTTTAAGATCATCAGTCCACTCCAATTGAAAGATGTGTATATGGCACCTTAAGTAAAATCAAAAAGTATAAAAACTGTACATACGAGAAGAATCGACATAATGAAATGTATTATTAAATGTTCAAGCACTCATATGAATGTATTAAATTGAAGTTCATATTCATTACCAAAGAGTGATTTGAAGAGCATCAAGTTGATGTGAATTACATTACATCTATATATTAAGCAAATCAATGATAATATTTGCTAGCCCCTCGCACGTAACTATTTAAACTATATAAATATTTAAATAACTTGCCGAGTACGAGTAACGTATGCAAAAAAAAGTCCGGTTTTCCATTATTTTTTTTTTTTTTTGAAATCATCTCTATTGATCATTGACTGCTAAGTATTCTTAAGGCCGCCCTGCATTTATGCCAAAGTTTTTTCGAAACCTTGAAGCGAGCCATATAGCCATATTCGGTTTGGTTTTCACAATGTGATTCACTTTGGAATGGAGGAAATAGAAATTACAAAAAATCATACGAAATCATACGATAATACATCATTACAGTGTGAGATGACTTATAATAGTTTACAAAAATAAGAGTTGTCTTTCCATAAACCAGGCTCTTTTTGCGAATAACTTCATGCAAAAAACATATAACACACAAAAATTTTGACCAAAAACAACGTCGCATCGCTCAGGAATTGTTGAATGACGTCAA
Source organism: Philornis downsi (assembly GCA_019455685.1). Classification (NCBI taxonomy): domain Eukaryota; kingdom Metazoa; phylum Arthropoda; class Insecta; order Diptera; family Muscidae; genus Philornis; species Philornis downsi. The sequence continues at coordinate 1,419,443 of JAHXMU010000058.1, read as the reverse complement.
CGATGATCTATATTTGCTTAAAAAGGGTCATAACTGGTGGCGAATCGTGAGTATATGGTTATGATCAATCGATCGAAACCAAAGCCCAATTGTCCCAATGGAAGAGTCCAGGAGAGCCAAGACCAAAAAAAAGCACTGCAAGTTCGATCAAATGTCAAGGTTTTGCTCACTGTTTTCTTCGATTACCATGACGTAGTGCATCAGAAGTTTTTACCAAAAGGTCGTAAGGTAAATAAGAATTATTACCTTGAAGTTTTGCGCCGTTTGCGTGAAGTAATACGAAAAAACGCCCGTAATTGGGGGAAAAAATTTATGGCTTTTGCATGATGAGAATCCACCTGCTCACTCACCTTTGATTGTGAGAGATTATTTGACCAAAAACAACACCGTAATCATCCCTCAGCTACCGTATTCACTAGATTTAGCCCCCTGCGACTTTTTCCTGTTCCCAAGATTGAAGAGGCCCGTGAAACGACGACGTTTTGCGACTATTAGGGAGATAAAAACCGAATCACCGAACACACAAAATACTTGTCTTATTTATGCCTCTCACAAACAAACTGAACATGCTATATGGATAAAACCGTCAACATATCTTCGAGACGAGTCTACCAACATAAAAAAAATTTGAAAAATTTAAAATTCACCTTGTTTTGAACCACCGCTTATTCTTTTCAAACTACTGCCAACATCTACACGTCAGGTCGGCTAGTTTTGGAACCGCGCTCGTATTGACTAATTTTAAAGTTTAATTATCCGATTAATTGCACATCCTTTTTTTTAGTCTTTACTATTTGACGTCAGCTATTTGTTTCTCTCTCAGTCCTGCTTCAGGTTGGTTAACGAAACTGTATAAAACCAAGCTTTAATTTCGAGCTCTCGAATCGAAATACTTGTCTCATTATGTTTTGATAGAGAGACTGAAGTAATGTTGGTTTCTAATTTTGTTTAGGTAAATAACTTTCTAACGCTCCTACTAATTTTTAATTAAACTTACAGCATCAAAATCGAAACTTAACTGAAATTTCGTGAAGGAGCCTGCATGCAACATTTCGTGTTTGGTTTAAACATACTTTGTGCCGTTGATACTTTCTTGTGGTTATTAACTATTAGAAACGCTAAATTGAATATCTATAATTTGTATTAAATACTTCGAGTAATGCAAACTTTGATTTACGTTCTTAATAAATTTCTACTCAGGTTTTATTCATACAGCTCAATTTGCTCTTCTCCGATGTTATGCAAGCTCTTAAATTCCTTTTGCCACGAAACGGAGACAACATGATAGTTTGGCAAAAGAAAAATGCCTTTGACATTTGACCACAATATATTTATAATAAATATGAGAACATAGTTGCTTTATCAATTCGAACTCAAAAAAAAAAAAAAAAAACTGTTACGAAACTTTTCCCAAAGTTCTTCAACAACATTCCAGAGCAGACAAAGTAAATGCCATACGAATGCGTAGTAAATAAATGTTCATAGAAAGTGCAAAGTTTTTTCTTTTGTTTATTTCTAGCAACAAATTGAATGTAATTTGTACACAATCATGTGGACATTTAGACAAAAGTGACCAAAATAATGCAGACACAATTGCAAGGACATGTGAGGATTTTTTGTACAAGAAGTCTCAGATTCATTCACTTAATGTGGATAGTTTTCATGGGGAAAATAATGATATGTTTTAAATATGTTTGCACAAGCTGAGGCACCAGTTCATATTGTAGTGAAAGTTTTGTAAACGTATTTAGAAAAACGAATTTAAACACAATCATATCCCTCTACAAATTATTGTAACCCCCTAAACTAAAGTGTTACATAAACAGTGAGACAAAATAAAACTTTTTACTTATGTGAAAAGCTGGAATTTTGCTTCTGATAGACCTAAGGATACAGAGCAAGATGTTATTTTCAGAAAGTCGGTGAACAATTTTGCTGCTTTGTGCGTATTCGAATGTAAATATTGTACGATCCTGATAATGAAGACAAAAGTTTGCATGAGCTTACATTACATATCATCTATCTACATCTATCTACATATCAAGCAACCATGAAAATAAGCTTATATTCTAGACTTATTTTGGACTATACATTCTAACCCGATTGTGTTTAAATGGGTTGTGAGACCGACTTCATGACGATTGCTCCCTTCGGAGCAGTGTTGTTAGATTTTATGTACTTCACCGAATTGCCAAAATGCAGTTTTAGTTGCAGTTTAGTTTACAGAGTTTACAATATTGCTTTTACTACGTTTTTAAAATTATTAATAAAAATTTGATTTTAGCTAATGAAAATATGAACTTCATATAAACGAATATTATTAGTTCCTTAGAGTAAACTACTTAGTAAGAATTTAAGATATAAATATTGATAATACTTGTTGCAATCTTTTTCCACTTGCTAGCCACTTAGAAAAAGTTTTCGTACCAAACCAAACTGACTCTAGCATAACGCCAACTGTTGTCCATGAACTCGTTTTAGACCCAATAAGAATTCGTTTACCTGCGCTGAGAGCAGTTATCAGTGATCTGAACCCGAAAAAGGCTCCCGGTTGTGACAAAATTACCAACACTATGCTAATCAACCTTCCAAATTCGGCACTGTTTTTAATTCTATGCTAAAGATTGGTTACTTCCGATCATCATGGAAGAAATCTGAAATAGTTATGATCCCCAAGCCCAGTAAAGATGATACGCAGGTATCATCATATCGTCCGATCAGTTTATTGCCGTTCTGTCAAAAGTATTTGAAAGATTGATTTTGCGGTCGTTAGAGGCATTTATTGACTCAACAAACCTAATTCCAAACCACCAATTTGGGTTAGAAAACAACACAGCACCACCGAACAAGTTCATAGAATAACAAACTCAATTCGCGCAACTTTTGAAAGTAAGCAATACTGCTCTGCACTATTCATCGACATATCGCAAGCGTTCGACAAAGTCTGGCACAATGGACTATTATATAAAATTTCAACACTACTTCCCACTAACGTACACAAATTGCCCAAGTCATATTTAGGAAATAGGTCTTTTGTAGTGAGATCAAAAAGTACTTACTCCTCAATGAAACGAACTTCAGCTGGTGTACCACAGGGGAGTATACTCGGACCATTTCTTTACTTTACGATTGATACAGAGTAAAGACCCAGAAGTAGCATCACAACAACTTCAATCTCACGTTATTGACGTGGAAAATTGGCTGCATAAGTGAAAAATAAATATTAATGCTGCAAAGAGCGTTCACATAACCTTTACGCTAAGACACAAAAATTGTCCACCCATTACAATAAATGGAACAACAATTCCAGAGCAGAGCCAAGTAAGGTACTTGGGAATTCGTCTTGACCGACGCCTCACGTGGGTTCACCATATTGCAGCTAAAGTCACACAGTTGAAAATTAAAACCACTCAGCTTAACTGGCTCATTGGCCACACTCCTCGTTAGACTTAAAACTGAAAGTACTTTTATATAAAGCTGTTTTGAAACCAATATGGTCGTATGGGATCCAACTATGGAGGTCCGCTTCTGCATCAAATATTGAAAAGTTACAAAGAAGACAGTCACAAGTTTTAAGAATGATCACGTGCGCTCCTTGGTATATAAAAACAATAACATCCACAAAGACCTCAACATTCTCACCATCCGAGAAGAGATAAGAAAATCATGCATAAACTACATTGATAAAATTGCTGATCATCCCAATCCATATGCGTGAGACCTGCTTTTGTTTGAGATTAATGCGTGTCTCAAAAGATTGCAAACTGTAGATTTGGCTATATGAGTGCTTTTCGATCTAAAAGCTGAGTATTGCAGTGGCAGTACCGACAATAATATCTTTAGTTTAAGATTTGAATACTTATTGCGAATGTCGAAAAGACAAATTCAATAATAAAACGAATATTAAGAAAAAAATCTTTTTCCAACTTTTGCCATCATTAAGGCAAAGCTCCATATTTAACACCTTCATTGCAGGTACCACGAAACCAGATAGACTCACAAGTCTATCACAATTAAGGTCTAATTGTGATAGACTTGTGAGAAGATTCGGTATCGCGCTACAAAACTTATGAGTTTTGTTTTTACGAAATTGAACGAATTAGCGACAAATTTTCATTTTTAATATTTTTGTTTTTCATTTGATTTGCACGCCAAAAGTTCTTAGTGCACAACATCGCAATAACGGTCAACAATGCTTCGACTTTTGGTCAATTTTGACATGATTTTTTCATTTTTGGCTCCATTGGAGGGGATTTTTCCGAAACTTGTTGGCTAATTTGCATGTCAAACTCATGTCTCATCAGCAAGTACAAAGCATCTATAAATGTGAGTCCAGCATTGGCTTATTTTTGGCATGTCTTCGTCGACCTTTACGCAGTGAAGATTTTGGAGAAAATTTCTTTCGGCAACGTTTTTCATAGACAAAAACATCCCATAAAATAGTACGAATTGATTCGTGAGACACAAAAAGTTCAGCGAATATCTCTTTCAAATCTACATGACAATTTTCAGCAACCATTTTCTTTACTTAACATTAGTCGTCGACATTGATGGCCGGCCAGACCGAGGAAAATCTCTCACTGCCTCTTAACCATGTTTTAGTGCTTTGCACAATTTATATGAAGATGTTTTTGTTAAAATCGATATGTCTTCAGCCTTGTATCACATTTTTTTAAAATTTTAGACTAATTTTTTTTCTCGATATTTGCATGCATTGTAAAAATCTCAAAATGTACTCGAGACGAATTAGAAAAATCAAGCGTTATTAACAAACTAAATGACAGATCGCACTCAAAACTTCGCGTGAGTATAGAGTGACAAAAATAATTTTGACTGTTTAAGCCGGCTTTTCGAAAGATCGGTGTTTTTTTTGACAGAATGACACTTAAATAAACTTTTACGTCATTGCAATAGGGCATTTGGTGAAGGTATATGTGTGTATGTCAGATCACCTGACTGAAATTTCTGTACTTATCAGTTACTCGGTTTTATGTCGTTACTCAGATATTAGTTGTGCAATTTATTTAATGCCTCCAGTACCGATTGCTTATCCCGGACAACAACCCAAAAAAAAACTCTAAATTTTAGAAATTTTAATAACATAATTTTATGCTTTTAGCTACACTAATTGCTTCCCCTCAAACACGAATTGTGTGAAAACATAAGACGAAACATCAATTCAATTTTGTTCACTGGGTATATCGAGCATACGTTGAATTCTAAATATATTTGAGAATAAAAATCGAAACACAAATCCTCCATTGTCCGTCTTCCAACTGCTTGTTTTGAATTATTTAAGACAAGAACATGAACCCGAATGGAAGAACTGCAGCAATAACAAGCAATAACTGTAAAATAAACTCATATATTCATTGAATCAAATGAGCTTCAACAAACAAATGCAAACACATACACACACGCACTCACACAGTCATGGAGATGTACTACCACAAATGCACACAGCATATAAAGTTAAGAACAATGCACATACTAGCACGCATCAGGACAAGTATGAACAAAATTTGTTGCATTTGGTGAAATTCGAAACACCAAAGGATACTGTGTGTCTGCTATGCGGGCGAGTATTACAAATTTAGTGTGAAAAGGGAGGAGGAAAGCTGAAACTCTTTGTGGACATTTAGTATCCTTCAAAAGGACAATACTCCAAACCTATTGATAAAGTATGAGCCATAGTTAGGGGAAGCTGGTGGCAGAGATGGAGAGGGAGAGAGAGTGGTATGAATTGAAATTTTTCTCTGTGCAAAAATTGTTTGGTATCTTTATCAAATTGCACAACTAAACGGATGTCCTCGTGTTGTGCGTTTCAATTTTCATGACACTCCGAAGGAAGTTTACAACACAATTGCAAAGTCCGGTAACTGGTCTTAAATAAGATAATACAATTTATATAAGAATCCAAGTTACACATACGCACATACGGACTCTTAAGCATTTCGGATGCGAGTGGATGCGTGTTATATTTGCTCTCCTCCTCTTTTCGCCCTCCATCTCAAGTGACATGAACGGAAACATTCGACTCATTCCACCATTCATCAGACATGTTATAACGTCACAGGAACTGCTCGACCACATGTCATCCTTAAAGGAAATGCGAAGTGAAGGGCTCTTTTGTATTGGACACTTGTTGGTTTTCCGAGAACTGGTGTTACATGCTGTATGTATACGATATGTAAACGGGTATGACCGCAGAGAAATCGGTGTTACGTTCCAGAGCAGTTCTTATCAAAAAGAACTCATCTGCATTTAGCGTGAGTTGGTGGCATTCTTGAGAAATAAACAAATTGTATGGAAATTAAATGTTTTCGAAATCAAGTACAGGTTATATATTGTTGTACAGGGCAAGATTCACAAAAGCCTATTTCCCAAAACTTTGTTTGTTTGTCCGCTAATTCTCGCTAACAATATGAGTGCATTCAATGTGATGCATTTAGTGTGTATTTAAACATATTTAAGGCCTTATTAGGAGGAAATTAACCGAAAAACTACGTTGTCAGGTCAGTTGACAGAAACGGTTTTCAGTCAATATACTTGGTAATGGTAGGGTGATTGATGAATGTTGTTACTTTGAGAAACTAAAATAACTTTTTTTAATTCACGTACATTATTTTTGCGTCAATGTTTTTGCAATGTTTGTCATTTAGTGCTTAGAGATCATGATTCACACCATTTCAACAATATCTTTTAAAGACAATACCTTCCTATTTATCCATTTAGTGGTTTGAAAAACCAAACTGGCAAGGCAGTCAGCTGTTAAATACTCGTCTTCCGAAGTGTTATTTGATTAAGTGAAAGGTTTACCATTTACGAATATGGATCGTTTAGCAACCAAAGGACGTGTAAAAATAGTTACAATTTACCGTAAAAGTAGTGATGTGAATGAAGAATCTTTTCGTGCATTACGGGGTAATTATGATCGTAATAATTGATCTACCGTGCAAGGAATTGGCAAGATTATAACAAAATTTTAAGAGACTGGAAGCGTTACAGATGTAGTCAGGCATCATCACAATGTACGTACTGCCTAAAATATCGCTTCTGTTAGTAAAAGTGTGGCGGATAATTTGGAATTTTTCGATTCCAGGGCGTTTTCAGCAAATTCGCCTATCTTACAGCTCATTATGGCGTAGTTTGAATTTAGATTTGCACTCCCAGGCATATAAAATACAACTCACGCAACAATTAAAGCCGGCTGACCATTCACAACGCCGCAGATGTACTGATTGAATGCTACAGCAACAGGCTTTCACTGCTGATTTTTAGAACACAATTTGGTGCAGAAAAATTGTCGCATATGGTTTCTCGGAGAACCCAGAAATGATTGTGGAAAAGCCATTCCATTCGCAAAAAGTGGCTGTTTGGTGTGAGTTAAGGTCTAGGGCTGTTATTGGGTAGTATTTTTCCAAACTTATGAGGGATGAACTGATGCCGTCAATGCAGAGCGCTATGGCTGTATGATAACCGAACTTTTTTGACCTACAATTAAGGATTAACGCTTTGGCCACCAAGATCATGCGATTTGAAGCCGTTAGACTTTTTTTGTGGGGCTTCGTCAAAGATAATCCTTTAACGTTGGAGTATGTGAGAGCCAACATTCGACATGTTATCGCCGAGGTACCGCCCGAAATGTTCGGAAAACTACTTCAAAAGATCCAGTTCTACAACTAATTCAGAGGTGGTCATTTAAATTATATAATGCCACATCGTACATAATGGCAAAGTCCAAAGATAATAATAAAATATAAGTTTCATCGAAATTATAGGGTAATGTGTGTCTTATTTAACTTTACTTGAACCGCAGAACGGATAACCCATTACAATGTATAGTAAAAAGAAATACATTATTTTCTCAATCTTTAATTTCAGTAACCTGTATTTGGCGTTGTATAAGCCTGACAGGATCACGATAAATGGCGTTAGAAAGATAAGATTTCGTACTCCAAAAACTATTCACACAGTTTTATGATTATTTGACTCAGTATTGTTTAAGCGATGGACACCAGTAAAAGGAAAATACTGCATATTTTGATGTTTTTCTTCGGTAGAGGCGTAAGCCAAGCGGTCCTGATACTGTAACAGCCAATGATGCTGAATTTTGGTACCGTCGATTCTGTTTAAGTAATTTTCGTGTATCTTAATGGCTCAAGAAGGCCAATTGTCGAAAATCCCGATAAAATAAAAGAAATCGTCAAGTCCGATCGCCATGTAAGCACCATTTCGATTTCTCAGGAGATAATTATTGCGCAAAAAAGTATTTCTAATTACTTGAAAAAGACTGGATACAAAAAGAAGGTCAACGTATTGGTGCCACACGAGTTAGTTAAGAAAAACTCATAGACTGAATTTACATCTACGATCACTCTCGAATCGCAAGAAAATAGAGCCATTTCTGAAACGGACAGTGATTGGTGACACAAAGTGGATCACCAACGACAACGTCAAGCAAAAACAGTCGTAATCGAATCGTGCTAAGCTAGTGGCCAGCCCACGATTGATGGTCAGGGAATTTTTGCTATATGTTTGGTAGGATTGAAAGGAAATCATCTACAGGGTGGCGTGCCAATTATGCTACCATAAGAAATTCAAATAATTTATTTTTAATAAATGTATTTCATATATTAGTTTTTTAAAGTATAGAAAATTTCATTTTATTTTATATAATTAGTTGGTTTTGAACCTGATAGACCGTAAATGAACACTATGGTTATTCACGCATATGCGACACTTGATCGGATGACCTCAATCATTGATTTAATGAACTGTTTCAATTCAGTCAAATTCCACGGTTTCGTTTTGTACACTTATTGCCTGACATAACCCCAAAAAAAAAGTCCGCTGCACTCAGGCGATCTTGGGAGTTAACTGAAAGTGGTGTTTCTGGATAATAAATTGGTCTGGGAATTTTCGTTGGAGCTCCTCCACAACTGGTCTAACTATGTGTGCAGTTGCTCCATCTTGCTGGCACCAAATACTGTTGAAACGGGTATATCTGCGGGGTAATTCTGGGTAAAAAAAACTCCTTCAACAACTTTAAATAACATTTTGTTTGTGGCACGATTCGTGCATTACGCAGTACAACGATCTCCAAACTTTTAATTCGAACCTGCACAATTGGGCCGTCTGTATGAAACAATCATTCAGAACCGAACAGCTTTTGCCAATAGTAGAGTAATTATTTTCTGTCAGGACAACGTTGGGCAGTAAAGCTTAGAACTTAGCTGGGAGGTTCTTATACAACCAACTTATAGTCTTTACTTAGAACTAAGTGAATATCACCTGTTCCTATTCATAGCGAATGATTTTCTTGACGAAAAATTTCGTCTTAGGGAGAATATGGAATTACCTAAAAATGGTAACAAGTTATCCAACAAAACCAATGTCATGCAAAAATGAAAAATTTCCATTTTCAAGAAAAATTACCAAAATTGTTTGATCGATTTGTTATATAATTGTTAAAAGTTGTTACAAAATGTTCAAGAAAATAAAAACATTTTCAGTAGCGGATAAATAAAAATCAAGGACTATGTCACTACAATAATTTATGGTCTGATGCGAATATTAACATGTTGATGAGTATTCTTCACCGCAAAGAATAAAGATCTATAAAATTTGGTAAGAAGAAAACATGACACCCAGAAGAAAGCTGGTAAAAAATTAAATTGCATGGGAGAACTTCTCATATTCAGGGTGAGGGCGGTCTCAAAACTAGCCGGAGTAGATCGTGCCAGTTGTTTGAATAAAATTATTTTGGTGAAAAGTGACAACCTTATGAAACATATGTATTAAGTTTCAAATCGCCACTTTGTTTAGTATGTTTAGTTGAGGAATCAAAATTAAAAGATCTCAGTGAATTCGTAAACATGAAAAATTGGTGGCCGATATTAAATTCAATATTTTCATTTAAAAGGTTCCAACCCAACCAATATTAAAGCCGAGCTATATTACACTCTGAGGGAGTCCCTTCATTTACGACTGCAAAATATTGGGTAGCAGACTTTAAACGAGGCCTTACGAGCTGCCAAGGCGAACGCCTTAGTGGTCGACCAATTGAGGTGTCCACGCCACACGGGGTTAAGGAACCCCATAAAATGGTATTGGATAATCGTCAGCTGAAGGTGCGTGAGCTAGTTGAAATTGTAGGATATTTCAAAAAGTGATATATCTCGTACTTTGACAGAAGATTTAAAGATGACAAAGCTGTCTACAAGATGGGTGTCGTGTTGGCTCTCAGTAGAGCAAACAGCAAACAGCGTCGCGAAGATGTTCCAGTAGAGTGTTTGGCGATGTTTCACCGCAATAATGCCGAATTTTTGCGTCGATTTATAGGCATCGATGAGGCATGAGTCTACCACTTTACACCTAAGGCAAAGAAAGAGTCAAAGCAGTGGACTGGAATGGGAGAATCGTGTCCAAAGAAGGCGAAGACGGTTCCATTTGGAGGCAAGGTAATGGTGTCTGTTTTTTGGGATGCGCATGGGATTATTTTTATTAATTATCTTCAGAAACTAAAAACCACCATCGGCGAATATTATGTTAATTTATTGCAGTGCTTAGGTGATGAAATTATGGAAAAAAATGCCGCATTTGGGGAAAAAGATAGTGATGTTTCATCAAGACAATGCTTCAGCTCACACATCCACTATTGCGATGGCCAAAGTTAATGAACTAAAGTTCGAAATGCTTCATTGCGCACCTTATTCGCCTAGGAATATTTTTTATTTACCAACCAAACAGTAAAAGGGTGAAGCCTGTGGTTGGTGGCTATTTTGAGAAGTTTGCAAATTCTTACTGTAAACAAGGTGTAGAGGCTATTTAACATCGCTGTACAAAGTGTATCGAGCTAAAAGGAGATTATATCGAAAAATAAAGAAAACTTTTCTCAACTCTTTTTTGTACCCTTCGTTAGGTCGGCTAGTTTTGGGACCACCCTTGTGCACGCGTTCAAATTTTAAACTAACTCAGAAGGATCTACAGTTTAACAACGATTGGTAACGTCACAGTTTGATTACTTGTCGACTACTCGTCTACTCGAAGTATTCGTCGGACCTTTCGTGACGACAGCCGCTCAAATAATAATAAGTGTTTATATGCTGGATTGAACCCGGGATCATGCGAACGATGATCGCGTGTATTGAACAAAGTTGACATGCAGCTTAAATGACATAAATATTTATGAAACTTCTTAAAACTTTGCTCAGACTAATATTTTCCTCGGTTGCGGATTTTCTACATCAGCTCACTCTTTTTGATACCTTCCATTTAAAAGGAACTTCAGGTCGATTTTAATACAAGGTAAGAATGTGCTGAGGTAGTGTCTAAGAAGACGAAAATGGAGCGCATTGTTTTACCTCTCCTAGTACCAGCCTCAGAAATTGGCAAAATTAATTTTTTCTCCCTAATTTGTAATACCCAAACCCAGGCGACCAGAATTCCTGTCAGTTATTTTGCTACGTTATTTCTAGTAAATTTTGAGAAAATTGATCGGCTAATCACGCCCATTCCGGTACCCCAAAATTTGAGAAAAATCGGCCAAGTAAATACGTCACTTCTGGTACGTCGCATATAAATCAATTCAAGGAATTCAAAGAAATTAAAGAATTCAAACAAGTTGCCTTATTTAACACTTATGCGGCTCGATTTATAGCTTTTGATTCAATTGTGCTAAAAGTAGTGCAGCGCATTAATTCGAAACATATAGTAATTTGCCGCGCCCCATGGTTTTGCGCCAATGTAAAAAATGTTAGGCGAGGGTAAATGTAAGTCAGTTCAGCTGACAGATCCTAAATTTTGTTTTGTCTAGGAACATCTTATGTGGATTTAGGGCCTAACAAAAAATCTATTATCAAGAAATTTCTCATTTTATATTAACTTGTGAGAAATATGTTAACTGGTATGATAAGCATGGTTTTCCGTATGGTTACTTTATGTGGAACAAACTAACAAAAGATTATGATGATCTTAGTGTTCTTACACTTTCTGATCGATCCTAGGTGATTATAATACGACACATCGTGTACCAATACATTGCACAATGCTTGTCTCACTGTTCCATTACAGGCCGCTTCTTAACTAGTGAAACGCATGAATAAACATAAAACCACTGGCAAAGCAAAACGGATTCTTATAATGGCAAAAATAAGTCGAAGAAAATACTTGAAATTGGTCTTTTGTGTGCAATAATACAGGCAACTAAATGCCACAAAACTGTTGGTCTTTAGATGCCACCTTGGACCTCCTACCAGGTCCCTAATAAATTTCATCCACAAAAAGTGCAACATTTTCTTCTTCTATTCGAAAAGAAAAGATTTATTTTTGAATAGAACTCCAGTCGCTAGTTTTGAAAAAGAGCTGGGAGATTTACGAGAAGTTTAAGTAAAGACTGCTAAAGATTACATTCCGACCACAAAGGCAGAGAAATCAGTGACTAAATGAAATAAAACTTAAGTTAATAGAACGGAAGTGTTATTGTGTGAGTGTCAATGTAGCATTTTATGTGAAGTATTCAACCAAGTGGAGGTAGGAAGGCAGAATCTTTGAAGTAAAAGTCAAGATGGTTTGTATGGGGATTATATTAAGAAGGCAGCGATTGAATAGACTGATAGAAATATCCCTGCATTGTTCGTTGTGACATTTGAAAAAGGAAACCGTTTAAATGCTGTTTTCATTCAATGATAATATTTATTATTAATATTTTATTGAAATATATTGAGTTGTTAAGGACTTAGTTCAAATAATACATAATATTGAAGGATAATAGAAAGGGATGCAGTTACTGGAAGAAATTACTAAATATGATATGAATAGTACAGTATTTATTCGAACAGACACCATAATTTCGATAAAATTATAAAAGAAAAACTAGAAAAAATTATAAAATACAAGTTTCAGATTTCATGAATTAAATTGATTTCCATGAATTTGAAAAATTTAAAGAATTCAAAGATATCAAAAAGTTTAAAGGATTCAAAGAATTCAAAGAATTAAAAGAGTTCACAGAAATCAAGAATTCAAAGACCTCAAAGAAATCAAAGAATTAAAAGAAACCGAATCGAAGAGTTCAAAGAATTAAAAAAG